>LBNU01039302.1:176137-196593 GCA_014162995.1 Artemisia annua
TTCGTGTATAATTTTTGAGAAACTAACCCTAGACGATTTTGATGAGTTTTTAACTCCTTTTCTGCATTGTAAATATCCCATAACATCAAGATACGTTATAATGTTAATCATTCAATCATGCTTATCGTTCTATGCTTGCTTGTCCCGTGTTTGCTATTGGCTAATTCAATTAGTTTCTATCTAGATGCATAAAACTTGTTAGTGTAATAATTATTTCTATTGTTTTCTTGATTGGTGAATGCGATTACTTGGTTAAAAACTGGTTAGGAACCGCTTAGCTTGAACGTTAACTAAAAGTAACTAATTAAGCATTTATAGTTAGATGTTTAATTAGGTTGGATATATTTTGCGTGCTTTTAGCTATTTTGTGTAAGCTTCAATTTATAGGGCTGGTCAATAGCCTATTTGCATAGATGTATACTTGACCAATACACGACAGGAAATAAAGAATATTTACCATTACACTACTTAAGGCGTGACAATAACAGGTTTAGTTAGATCGCTAGTAAGGAGAAGTGCAGCCTAGATAAATATGTTTTCCCAATATATAAATTCAAACCAAAATTTACTTTTCTTGCAATTATGTTAATATTAGTTTTAAATCAAATATCAAAACCTTTGATATTTTACTTGCTTTCAATTATACATAAAATACCAAAATAATCTTATGTCGTCTTTTAGATCAGTTCGTCATACTTTACGAACCCACCTAACTATTTACTTAAAGAACGATCAATTCCTTGGTCTTACTTTTACTATACTATGACGGTTATGCACACTGCTTAAGGGGTTGTAAAACTTTAGTGTTTACAACCACCGCATCGTAAATGGATAAGGATTTCCTTGTTCAGTTTATTTAGAGAAGACGAGTCTTCCAGTTAAATATACGAGGTTTAACCAAAGTATCGCAACACTAAACCTCACCACGATCAACCCCAATGTTTACATCATAAAGATTGAAACTGAAACTGTATGTTAGAATTTCAGGAGACTGACTACCAGACTAACTTTTCTTAAGTTCATGTAGAAATAAAAATTGGAATATCACTCTAGAAACCAAGATGAAGAAGATCAAGAAATAAGTTGATGTGGATGGATAGTACATTTAACACTGGTGGTTTATGATATTAGTCCTTTGGTACAACAACTAATTAAAAATAAATTTGAGTTACATTTTCTCTATATAGCCAAAAACAACATATTATTAATTTACAAGTAGTTTGTTAGGGTCCTAAAAGCTGGATATGTCGAATTATGGGCGTCACATCTATCATTTTCACCAACTGTCTTGAGCAAAGAAACTTGCAAACTGTAATCCATCCAACCGCGTCTTAGTTTAGAATTCGAAAGTCATTAAAAGTAAATGATTAAGTTGAATCGCTTACTGTATTTCAATTATCCAAGTTAGGTAAACATTTCTCTCAAGGATTGGACCCGTGTTGAAAAAAAGGTATGCAAAATCGATTAATCTCTATCTAAGAGCTAATCGGCCACCAGCCTTTCTGATTTGTGCAAATTGGCCAAACAAATCGGTCAAGGGTGGTTAACGAAGTCAATGATGATTAACGTTGGTCAAACTTATTGGGAACATGCAAATCTTGGCGGAAATATCATAAACACGCCGGAAACTTCTTTTAATCACTTATAGCCGTTGTTTATATCTATTACAAGTTATTGGTATAAGCCAAATCTTACCGTAAATACATAAAACTCACCGAAAATACTACAAACTTTCCGAAAATGTTAATCCGATTAATCAATCCTGCCTAGACCAAGCTATAAAAAAATCGACCGACCGACTACAGATTCACAATTCTTGCAATCTTCGATTAGACACTATCAGCACTGAATATTTTTTTAATAAATTATATTAGTATAGTATCACAAGACATGTTAGTCTTCACTTACCAAAACCCTATCACTCAACATCACACAATCCTCCTCTCGCTCTGACATCGCTCATACCTCACATAACCCTCGAGCATTTAAATATATAAAACATACTCGCAAACACACACACAGCCCTCACTTGCTCCTTCGTTCAACGGTTCAACCACCACCACCATGCCCAAACCAATAAAAGATCACAAGGCTCATGCATGACAGAAACCCCCTCGTAATGTGGCTCACGCATGAGACCCCTCATGCAGCCTCAGGCCTCTCGGGCACATAATGATTACCTTCACAGTAATTAGTTAAAAACAATGATTTAACTAAAAAAAGTGACTTAACAAGTTAGAGTTGTTAAAAGATTATAGATGACCGAGTCTTATAAGAGGATGAAAATGACTCGGTACTACATTTGCAATTATAGAACATAAATTGGTTTTACCCTTTAGGTACCACATGATATGAATAATTTGGTAGTAGTATGGTCCTCGATAGAACATTGCATCAGCTCACATCAATAATTCCAAAATGTTTATGATATACATCAAAAAGTTGGTCCGACAATGTTATTGATTAATCCCTCCTAACAACAAGCATATTAGATGCAACAATTACTTCTTGTTCTTGGACTTTTTCTTAGACGGCTCACCTGCTGTTGCGATAAACATTTCAGCGTCGATTTTATCAGCAGATTTACTTTTCCCAAACTCCTTTGCTTTGTTCTGCAATATTTAACAGCTCCAATTAAAATCCAAACAAAAAAGAAACATATTGTAATAAAGGTGACAATTACGAATGACATGACTTGGGATAAGGTTTACTTTTAACGGGGGTCCAACACAACAAAAAAAACGAGCTTAAAATAATGAATAATAACATACAAGGGAACATGTCAAATGGGCTGGACAGGTTAAGAGTAAGCCAAATTATATTTTTAAGGCAGATAAAATTTTAATCATTTTTATTCAATTAAGTTAATCCTCTTGCTGAAATAATTTAATTATTATATTTAAAACATTATTTAGAGAAATATTTAGGCAAGCCCAATCCAGCCAGCACACAAAATTACCCATTTTGAACCACTGGCCAACCATGTTCAGTTGGCCACATACACATATTGCACATCAGATGATCTTATATATAAAAGTTACCTTCAAGGATGTAGCTATTGCTGCAATATCATCCTTCTCGTTTTTACCATCATCTTGCATTTTAGGTTCCTAAAGATCCCAAAAAAGAAGTTTATAAAAAACAGATGTATGATTATGTAAGTTATATAAAGAACATATTCTGAGCATGATCTTAATGACTATACCTCTGGAGGCTTAAATGCTTCTTCCCTCTTGCGCTTGTTCTCTGCAGTTTTTTCTGCTTGTTTTTCCTGCCTTTCTTGCCATTGCTTTTTAGACTTCTTTTGTTCGTTCAAGAAGTATTCACCATTTTCTAGTTGCAGGTCGATCTGAAAACATATAAAAGCCACGTTTAGTTATAAGTACTATCATTTTAATTACGAAAGTATTGAGATGCCTTTTGTAAGTGATATGTAGCATTAGATCATCAGTATAAAATGATCACTTATAATTAAATAACTTTTAAGTTTGAGTGTTCGGAAAATGGTGATCGCTCACCTTGCTTGGTGGTTGTGGTGGAGGGAAAGGTGTATATTCTTTCTTTTCCTTGGTCTTGAAAGGCTTCTTTTGTTGAACATTTTTCCTGAAAAAGAAGATAACCAATTGTTATATTTAAATTCTACAAATGCAAATCAATAGGCATAAGAATAACAGAAACATCATACTTTTTGAACTTCGGAAGAAACCTATCCCAGTTCTCATTTGCTAGTTCTGGATTATTCGCAAGATCTCTCCTCATCATTAGAATCTGTTGAATAACAGACATTACATAAAGACAGAATGCATCAAATACTGATTAATAATAAGGATGTGCAACTCGTAAAGTATGGATAGTTGTTTGGTACAACTGATTTGATCTATAACACTTTTTTACCGACTAACCTTTTTTTTTATGAAAGTGAGTTAGATTGATTGAAAATATAATCATGAAAATAATCTAATTTTTTAACAATAGGTTGTATGAACTATGAAGTACCCATTTTACTCACCTAGAGATAAACTAACGCAAACACATTTATGAGTAAATGGGCTAAAATTCCAGCATAAAAATATAAGACTCTATACCCAACAAAAGAAAGGAACTTACTTTAATATTATACAAGGGATGCATTTGATTCAACATGCATTCTGTTACAATCCTCCTCACTTGTTTTAAGCCTTTAAATGAGCCCATCGCAGCTACTGAGTTTCCCTTTAAATTAACAAATACAAGCAAATACAGTCTTAAATTAAGGAACAATATGTTGTGGTCTAAGAAATGGGGTTTATAATTAGAAAATTTATATCCGAACTGATTCAAGAAGTTACACCTGAACGAAAATATAGCAGCCTGTCAAAATCTCCAATGCCTGCATTTAAACAAGATTCTCAGAAACAAACACACATATAAATCAATACAAAAAGGGGGAAAGAAAAGCTTGACTTGAATTAGAATGTAGCTCAAACAATATGTTACGAGTATAAATATATGTTGACTAATAGGATATCAAGGAAAACGTGTTGGGCAAGGTGTATGTGATGGGTAACAGGTCAAACAGATTCAGGAGATAACAGTTAGCTTATGTTAGGTCAGGTCAGTCTCGGTCAATCTTGTATGACCCGCTAATACCTTTCTTTTTGCCTTCTATTTCGTCTAATAAAATTACTCTAGTATCAAATATGATCACATTCCAATAATGCTATTAAACATGTATTTTAACAAAATAATGTATGAGGCTGTACATGCTTGGGTATGCTATTTGTCCGTTCCTATCTCGGTGAGTAATATTACAAAAATATCATCATATAGCACCATTATGAGATAGACATATAAATAATAATAATGAAATGCACACCTTTAAAGTTGAGTTATGAGGTCCAATCAACCGCTGCCTTCGTTTGACAAATTTTTCCTGTAAATATAGAGTCAGCTTCCTTATATCAAATCCTATAAAATAACGGAACATTCAGACGATAGTAACATAAGTTACGCACTGGTAGTCATTACCTTCTTTCTTACTAAACCACCAATCTTGATGATGTCACACTGCATTTCATCATTTAAAATCTTAAGTGCCTGCAACAACAATGACTTGGGTAAGAACTTCACGTCAAAGCATATCACATGAAGCAGTTAGTTCACAAAAGACTAAAAAATAAACTTTCATTTAATATACATGCGTACCTGAGGTGCAGGAACACTTCTTGACAAAAGCTTGATCAGATCCCTAGATTTTATTATAATATAGGGATCGTACGTCTTTTTAGTAGTGGAAACGGTCATAGATCCTTTAACCTAGACATTCACAAGTACACAATAAAAAAACAAAGCAAAAATAAATACCAATATGTAATTAACAGATTCACAAAGAAGAATGTTTTGATTACGAACCAAATCCAGGTGACCCTTAATTCCATGTTGTTTCAATGCATTTTTAACAATAGGCCAAACATCCTGTATATACTTCTCTGCATACCAGACATTCTTCAGTTAGGCTCTATAAGTACTTCTTATACTTGTAAACAAAAATAGCTACATCCATGGAGGAATGGACATGTTCAGCTTATCATATACACGATTACTTGAAATGTAAAGGGAGCACTCAAGTACTCAACTAATGAACTAAAATATAGTACCGTGTGAATAACAAATTCATGATTGAGGACACCTAGGTATGATTCAATATCATATCAAAATGAAAAATATGAGTATGTTTGGCATGCACCTTTAATAAATTTAAGCTGCATTAGCTTCTATTTCAGGAAAAAAAGAAAGAAAGTACTTAGAAAAGCATTACATCTTTACCCTTAATAACATGCATTACTATGGGATCCTTGTCTGTGTGTCTTTTTATGTCATTTTTCAGCTACATCTACTCCTACTAATAGTTCACTAGTTCAGCTAACTTTCCCAAACACAGTATATTAATCAAAGCAAGCATGAATACCTGTTCATTTGTTTGCAACTGAGGTTGCCTCTGGCAATTCCACTTTTATGTTAAGTGTGATACAATCTTTACAAAAAAAAAGCACTACATGCTTTGGAATTGGACTTACTAGCAGCCTAAAATATATACTGTGAAATGGAAAATCCTACACGCGATCAATATATTTTATGAAAATTTGCAAGAAACAATTGCAGGAACTTTAATATTAGTTACATTGGTAACAATTTACTCTGTTAGAAGGTTTTAGTAAGTTGTTAAGTGCTCTAGCCGTAAAACAGAAATTCGAATGCTGGATAGACCGCTGAATGTTTACGCAAGTTTAAGTTTAAAATAACTTATGCAATTCAAAAGCTTCTACATTTTAAGCTTAAGCCTATATCACACACATGAAGCTATAACCTCTTCTATATAATCTTACCCAATCACCTTAAAGGAGCCTAATCTCTTTCTCACACAATATGACAATAAGGGGGTGTCTGAATTAGCTCACTTAGCCTGCTTATGGG
The DNA here is from genome assembly GCA_014162995.1 of Artemisia annua. Classification (NCBI taxonomy): domain Eukaryota; kingdom Viridiplantae; phylum Streptophyta; class Magnoliopsida; order Asterales; family Asteraceae; genus Artemisia; species Artemisia annua. The sequence goes on from LBNU01039302.1 coordinate 182,591, forward strand.
CTTATTTGATTACAAAAAAGCCGATAAGCTCACTTTTAGAGCTTAAGAGCTATCAAACACCCCATAAGAAGGCTGATTAAGCTAATCCAAACACCCCCCACGAAGTAAAACTCACTATACACATAAAACTGACAACATTCAAGCAACGATAGTACTAAAAACTAGAAAGCAGTGATCTCTGAACAGGGTAAAGTAGTAAAAGTGTGAATTACCTCTGTACGCAGGGAAGAGAGTTGAAAAGGAGCTTTCTTCAAGCAAACCACTCGGATTATCTTTAGGCTCAAACTTTTCAATCTTCCAACGATCGACTTCTATTTCATCCCATGGCTTTGGTTTATCGTGTTTTCCCTTGTGTTTCTTTCCTTTCCCATTCGTATCAAAATCATTCTCGTTATTATTGGTATCCATCACTTGTGCACCATCGTCTTCCATAGTTTATCACAAATTCTGAAATTAGATTCCAACACAAAACAATAGTGATGTCAACATACTGCAAGATGGATAAAACAGAAATAATATATCAAATTTTAGCTTATTTTATGGATTATAATTCTGCTGAAGTTATAAAAAAAGCCAACAAGCTCACTTAGGCTATGTTTGGCGCGAGAGATTATGGAAGATTATGGAGGCTTAAGATTATTTTTTTGAAAAATAAGCTTTCATCAAAAAATAATCTTTGTTTGGCAAACTAAGATTATGAATTATTTTAGAAAAATAAGTTCCCAAAAAATAAGTTATCAAAACCAGCTTTTAAAAGATTATGGAGATTATTTTTCATAAATTAACTGATTTTAATCTTTTTCAGCAACAGCACCAACACTACTGCAAAAAAAACAGCTACAATTTTAATCTTTTTCAGCATCAGCATCAGCACCAGCATCAGCACCAGCAACAGCACCAGCATCAGCAACATCTATTTTTGCCAAACATACCCTTATTCTCTTTTGCTTGGAAGCTTATCAACTTAATATTTTGGCGTAGTTAAGTACATAAGCTCAATAACGCAAACTCATAAGCCCCAAGACTTAGCTTATTAGCTTCCTTGAAACCTCAATAAGCCCATAAAATAAGCTACTCCAAACAACCCACTTACCAAATTAGATTACTTTAAATGCTTGTAAGCTTATTCAGTTATGAAAAAGCCAACAAGCTCATCTTTCAAGCTTACAAGCTTAATAACTTGACCTTATCATTTACTCATATTAGAATGAACTTATTATCTTTTTTGATACTCGATAAGCCCAATAAATAAGCTATTTCAAACAACCCACTAAGGGGATGTTCGTTTAAGCTTATATGTGGGCTTATGAGCTTATTTGATTTCAGCCTATATTTCATAAGCCTCAATTTCCAGCTTATTTTGATACTTATATATTGAGGCTTATGAAATATAAGCCGAAAGCAAATAAGCTCATAAGCCCACAAATAAGCTTAAACAAACACCCCCTTATTCAAATTGTAACAAAACCAATAAGCTAACTTTTTCAGCTTATCCAAACAGCCCCATAATGAATAAACTATACAAGGTTTCATTTTTTTTATACATAACCAAAATGAGGGGAAAGAAAATTACCGACGAGAAAGATGATTTAGTGACTGCTGGAGTGATGTGGCGACCAAGATGAATGTGTTGCAGAAAGTGAAGAGCCACAGTAGTCAATTTGGGGATTTAGGGTTTTTGGAAATAGCTTTTAAGCCCCATTTTGAACCCCGGGTCAGTGATTTTAGAGTCCATTGGGCTTTCCTTAATTTATGTATTGGGCCAAATTGTTTAGCCCGGTTTACATGTATTGGGTCCAAGAATACTTCGGTTCATGTTCAACTTACTTTGCATGTATAAGCCAATAAGCGATCGCTCAGGGCATCAAAATTTGTCGCATTACTAATTATATGCATGTATAAACATATTTTTCACGAAGAAAAAAATTTAGATGATAAAATATCTTAAATGAATAATATGCTAGAACGTTTAGATACTAATTCTTACCGTGACTTTTAGATAGGCTTTTTTGTTTTTTATTGGTTTTTCTTTGTTATTAAATAATTTATAGTTTAGATTGTGAAATTTGTAATGTTGTCAATTTTAGGTGATGTTTGCTTTTTAAAAAGTAATTTTTAACAGTCTCTCATTCAGACGCGGCTAGAGTTTTTATTTATTTATTTATGTCTAAAAGGAGATAAGAGTCAATCAGTGTTAAAAGCGTTTCATTTTTGTCTTTCATATTAAACAGAATCATTGCATATGTTTATTAGATAAATAATGACGCTATATGATAATTCGTACTTTGTTAAATTGAAGGATTCGGTTTCAGACTAATACATCAAATCTAGCGTGACCACTAAATTAATCGTTTTAAATAGTTTAATTACGTCTATTTTTGTCAAACATGAGATTGCATGTTTTGTTTAAACTACTTTTAAATTTTATATGATTATATTACAAAGTTTGTTTTTTATACTTAATAAAATTTATTTCTCGTGCAAATGCAATCTTTTTATATTTAAATTGTAAAAGCTCATAGTTTAACACATTTAGACGTTTAAAAAAAAAAAAAAAAAAAAAAAAAAAAAAAAAAAAAAAAAAAAAAAAAAAAAAAAAAAAAAAAAAAAAAAAAAAACTGTTTTATTTGAGTTAGATTTAAATTTCTCAACCACTTATTCAGAATAAGATGAAAATAAGATGCATAATTTTCAACCTTAGATTCAAATTCATATGTATAAGTCGGATTAAGACTCAAATTCTCTTAATAAACAAAGTAACACCTTACTTTGTAGATGATAGTTTATTTACTATTTATTTTTTTAATTATTGGTCTTTCAAAATAATTTGTTGTAGTTAAACAAAGTACTTTATTTTATTTAAATAATGTAATATTTATACGTAGTATTTTTAAAGTATTTTAAAGAAAAATAATATGGGTCCTAGTTTTCTATGTGGTTTGTTGCATGATATTAAATGTGAAAAGAATTTTCTTTTCTAGTTCATGTGATGATACCAGATGCTTTTAAAGTTCTGTAATGCATTAATGAGTATTACTTACAAGATCTAAGGTCTAAGGATACCACATAAAAAATATATATAGATAACTCTAAACTTTTTCAGGTTACATTTGTTACATCAAGTTGATGTTACAACAGAATTTAATAAGATATAAAATGGTCTGAAAGAAAATCTCTCTTAAAATATATATATCACGTTTTATGCACGATCACTGTGGTCAAAGGTAGTAAGAAGGTATATTGTGGACTCATAATTCAACAAACAACTGAAGAGAGGACAAAGAGAAAAAGAAAAGAAAATAAAAGGGCAAAAGTTGGATTTTCTTATAGAGACAAGTCGGCTTGATTGAGCCGATCCAAGCGGAGCCGAAGGAAATGGACCAGGCATGTAAAAAGTTAGTTTTGGAATAAGTGTTTCAAAGAGATTTATTTTTATTACCAGTAAAAAAAACTTGTCCACAATCTTGTATTTTTTTCTTGAAATAAGTTAGTTTATATTTTTTCAACTACGAAAATTACCCAACTAATTGTCATTTTTTACCAATGGAATTTGGTCATTTAATCATATAAAATAAAAGTATTCGCGTATAACGATGTTAATGAAAACTTGAAGATTAAAAGACATTTAAGCTATTAACTTACTAGTAAATGTTAAGGCTGTAAACGAACCGGAAAAACACAAACGGAGTCCCAAAAACATGGTTGGCAATCGTTAACAAAAATCATTCTCATTATTCTTGCTAGGGCTGTCAACCATGCTTTAGTGAAACTAGCAACTTTCCCGCGCGATAAATCAGCGTCAAAGAAACAACTAAATTTTCTGGTAAATAGTGCATTTTAGTTGTACGTTTTCTCATAACAATAATATTTTAACGAAAAATATATTTTTCATTTCTTCAAAATTAAAGAATATAAACTAATGCCATAATACACATAGTACAATTGTTTTTATGCATAAAGAATTTTTTGATATATAAATTGATGCACATAGTACAATGATTTTTATGCATACTTTAGATATATATGCAATTATGCATTTTCGAAAAAATATATATGAAAAACCCATTATTTAACTATTACGGAGTATAACATTGCATTTCTTACAAGATAATTCTTTAACTTGATATATTTCATATCACGACTTTGCTACACATTTACAATACTAAGAAGAAATGCTAAATCTTAAACGAGCAACTAGTTTTATTTTAAAATATCAACATATAATTTTTTAAAAAAAATAAATAGATTGCACACTTTTAAATTTTATTAGCATACTCCACTTTGTACGTTAGATATTAGACAGTTGTACTTTAAATATAACCCGTTTTAATTGCTTTTACATTGAAGTGTCTCAATAAAAATATAAAACATGTCAATCACTTCTCTTTTCTGAAGCTAAAGCAAACTAAAAATGGATTGAAAAATAGACGTAACTTGCATGTCCCAGCTAGGGGTGTCCAAAAGAACCAAGAAACCAAAAGAACCGAGGAACTGTATCGGTACCGTACCGGAACCGGACCGTACATTAGAACTATGGTACGGTTCTTGGTTCTTAAAATCCCAAAATTTCGGTTCTCGGGACGGTTCGGGTCGAAACCGTCCGGTTCCGGTTCTTTCCCGAAAGAACCGAACACTTTGAAAATATGAAATTTTATAGGGTTTATTTGGGACATTTTGTAATGTGTATAGCCTTTTAAGGAAAAAAAAACCCTAACCATTATTAAGCTGTAACATAAAAAATCTAAAACTTAAAAACACATAATAAAAATAAAACCCTAACTTTTAATCAATTCAAAGATCATCATCATCATCATTATTCATCAACATGAAAGTAAGTTTATCTCGAAATCACTAACGTAAGCTTATCTCGAATATGTAGTAAACGAGTATATGTATTTTTGTGTGTATTTGTATTTTTATATCATTNAAACACATAATAAAAATAAAACCCTAACTTTTAATCAATTCAAAGATCATCATCATCATCATTATTCATCAACATGAAAGTAAGTTTATCTCGAAATCACTAACGTAAGCTTATCTCGAATATGTAGTAAACGAGTATATGTATTTTTGTGTGTATTTGTATTTTTATATCATTATTAGCATGTCTTTATGAATGATCAACGATGAAAAAAAATAAATTATTTAAACACTTAGGTTCTTGTGGGAAAGTACCGAAATTTCTGTACCGGAACCGAGTACCGTACCGAAGAACTTGGGACGGTTCTTGGTTCCACTTTTTCCATATTTTCGGTTCTCGATTCTTTCGGGACGGTTCCGATTCGGGACGGTTCCAGTACCATGGACACCCCTAGTCCCAGCCTCAACTAAGTCCGTCCATTACCTTTTTATCCATGTGACGAGTCATTTGAATATTTGATGAATCGAAGTGTGTGTGGGAATAGTCTCTCTCCATAACAAAGCATCATCATTATGTTTTCATTCTCGTGCTTCGCCGCATTTTTAAATCTCATCAAGAAAATGTGTATATTTATTATACTTCAAGAATAAAGTAACACATGTATTTGGAGTAGTTTATGAAATGCGGTGGTATAGTTCAGTGAAATATAAGTTGATAAGGCTAGGCACAGTCGTGACTTATATTGCATCATCATTCCGGCTGCCATCTCAGCTTTCTCTCTTCTCGACCTATTTTTACCTCTCTTCCCACAGTGGTGACCCATATATATTTTTACACAAATTTTACAAAGTTCATGTTGTGAATATATTTTTACACAAATTGCAAAAATATTGCCCCGACGACCGATGTCCCAACCGACCCCACAATGGCTCAACCGATTTCGAATATCGGTTGTGGGAGGGTGGCAACCGATTTCAAAAGTTCCTCTGTGGCCAGCCTAAATGATAAATCAACCAACTCAAGTTAAATGCATATAGTGATCAATAGATGAAAAAATGATTATCTGGTTTGAGCTTTTGTGGTGATGTATTTAAGAGAAATGCTAGGATCATAAAAGTTTTATAAAAAAATTTCGGGTTATTTGTGGATAAAAATTAGAAAGATAATTTAAAAGTAAGAGATAATGCCACTAGTTAGATGACAAGTCATTATGTGGATATTTTTTTGTTAAATCTTTGTGATTCTAGCATTTTTTTGAATTTAAACCCTGTAGTCGAATAGAATGTCTAGAAAACATGGTTAAACATAAATAAATAAATAAATAGAAATCTAATTAAATCTCAAGAGAATAATTACAAACCATAAAATATAATCTTAATTATTCCTTAATTTTGGTAGGATTGAATCTCCTAACCGCTAATGCCTTTGGTCACAAATCATAATCAAGAAAAAAAAGAAACAATTGATCACATTCATCGAATTTGAAGGAATGTCAAAATATAGATTTTTGTGAACGGAGTAGGAAAGAAGAGGTTAAGTTTTTGACAAGGATATGTAACCAATAATTACTAAATTATTGCACGTGAAATATCAAACAAAAGAAGGGAAACAACAAAAACAAGAAGCTAATACATTTGCCCGTGATGAACGTGAACATTTGCTATAGGAGTAGTTAGCACTTGGCATCACTTGGTGGCCAAATAGGTCCACAATTGTGTTCCCCTTTGATGGAACAAATTACATAGTGGTTTATTTAATTAATGGCAAAATCGTTGGTTTAACTTGCGGGGTGATCTTTATAGTCTAGGTTTTAGTACCTGTCAATCTGTCAATCACCAATGATGGCTCGGGTGAAATTTTCCTCGTATAAAGAACAAGTGACCGCTACTATTCGTTAGATGATTGTTTCGTGATACGCCCGTATACATTTGAGTTAATAAGATGGTTGTATATTCTTGATAGATGGACCTAATAAAAGACCTAATGCTTAAATAACTTGTACAGTCTAGAGTTAATAATAAAGGGTACAAGTTAAATAGTTAAAAATTTGTTTTTATGCGGTGATTCTAATAATCAATTGGGTTATTCGGCGTTACGAAAACACTGTATGCTCCCACATTAAACGTCTTAAGAAAGACTCTCTAGGAGATAAGTTATAACGTTATCACATTCATGGATCACATATAGGAGTAGGAAAATCCGTCCAACATGGAATGAGTGGATCAATGATCCTAAAATTGATAGAGTTGCTAATAGACCGCTGTTAAAAAAGAAAAGAGAAAAGAAGAAAGTTAAATTAGTTGTAAAGCTAGAGTAGATGGAGATCCAATCAAGGCCGTGAAAAATGCATTAAGGGTATTTGCTAATGGTCCCATGTTAGAGTGCCCAGAAAATGACTTCCATCACCAATTTAGTGTTTTGGACCTTTTAGTGGCTATAAAACATGTTGCAACAGGAAGTATTTTGTATCTATTGAGCTTTATAAATCTGCTATATATACGGAGTATCTTTTTTCAGAAAACCAGCTTGACATTTTATTTTAATAGGAGATATTCAATAAACCACGACAAAGTTGTCATCTAGCGATCATAGAAAATAAGTGTCACTAAGTGGGCTAAGGTAAACATAGTCAAAAAATGTCAATGCACGTATTACATGAAAGTGTCGTCCATGAAGACCTGTCTATGATGAGTTGACGACACAATGGTAACACAGTTTTGTAACAAATAAGACCTTAAATCATAACATTTACGCATAATTTTTAAGGACAATATCATGTATACGTAAAAGAAACATCGGAATTTCATATGTCTCCAATACATCCTTTAAAATAACATTACTTATGCATTGAAAACTCGTCACTTACTGAATTATAATGTTTTTTTTTTTGGTATATATGCATCGGAATTTTAACTGCTAAATAGTAATCGGACCTCAAGGTTTGAATTTTCTCAAATAGTGATGTACATGTGACGAATGGTGCAACTTGGGTATGCAATGCAGATTGGTCCGAGTAGGTTTGAATTTTTCCTTCCCCTCCCTTGGAAGGCTTAATTCATTAGAAAAAGGTAGCAAGGAGGTAGTGAAAAGAAATTACAAAATATACATACAAGAGTTTATCGGGTCACAAATTCAATCAATATAATTGGGGACTGATTTTCTACCTCTATGACTAATCCAACAATGAGAGTAAACCATAATATCCTCTGCAATAGTATCCTTTCTAGACGGTTCCAAATTGAAACAAACACGGTTCCTAAATCTCCAAAGGATCCATAGGGTTGTTTGAATAACCACATCGAAACAAACTTTCGAATGATTGTTGAGGGTTGTTGAATCACTCCAACACATCAGGTCTATAAGGTCATTGGGACGGTTAGCCACGCCCCACCAAAATGTAACTCGATTCCAAATATTAATAGCAAACGAACAATCAACAAATATGTGTTGGGCAGTTTCGAGTTCATCATCACACAGTGGACATCTAGTAGAATCAAGGTCAATACCACATATGTCTAATTGTCTAAATTGCATCTAGTGAGCAATCGATTTAGACGTAACTGCCAAGAATGAATCTCTACCTTGATTGGGAGTAGCTTTTCCATCCTTATTGTTTTGGGCTTGCATGATCGAACTTTCTCAATTGATGAAACAATCTAGGGACTAGGGAGTCCAAAAAACAAACCCATGCATCATGTTTGTCAATATGGTCTATATCATTAAGAAGCATAGTAAGGCTATTAAGTTGTGCTTTATCAGGCCTGTCGCTTGAGGCCCAATATCAGATCTTTAGCCCATTTGATAAATTACAAAGATCCACACTTAATTAAACACCCCTTAATCCCTACTCTGTTCTCAAGTCTAAAATTTAAAGAATGGAAAGGGATGGGATGGGAAGGGCAAAGTAGGGGATGACATAGTGAAGAAAGTGGTTATTTATTTTTGTGTTCTTGAGTTTATTTTTTAAATAGCAAGGAAAGGATATGAAAATACCTAAATTACCAATATAACCTCAAAACTATGTAGATTAATTAATTAATTTTTGCACAAAACGAGAAGCAAACATACCCGAACACCTTTACAGATACACTACTATATACATAATAACATTTCTCATCATAAAATCAATCATGCTTATGAGTAAGTAACAATTAATCGAAATACGCAATACATAATATAACAATTAATAACTGAATAAATGAACACGTGGCATAAGTGAATCCGCCTCTCTGGCCACAGCATCCGCATTTTGATACATTTGCATCCTTATTATTTGTTGAAGCGATGCTTGAAAATTTAGACAAAAAATAACAAAATCAAAAAGTTTGTTTATAGGAAGGATAATTAAAGTAATACGCTTGTCGAACATATGGGTCTCGATGTGAAATTACAGACGTAAAAATGGAGCTAATTGACTGATCGTGATTCTTCGTGAATGATAACGAGGATATACATAGTAATTTAATAAAAGCCAATGTTGTTAGTTACTCACTTCCCTCCTAATCCCCCTACCAATTTTGGGAGCGAACAATATAACAAAAAAACATAGATTTCTTCCTCCACCTTCCGTTCCTTACGTTTCTCTCTTAAAAAACTTAAGAAGCACAACTTTTTTCCATTTCCGCTTCCATCCTTCCTTTCCATTTAAAAAAAACTCGAGAACAATTTAGTTATCATTGTAAATGGCAAGATGTTTTTTTAAGTTCCATTGATGTTTTTCGCAAGGAACTTAAGAGGGTACTTGCTGTAGACGAATTGGAGTTAATAAAACAACCAGCCTTGAGGGCATGAATAGAGACGATTAGGTTCTTCAAGAGTTAGGTTCAAATTAAATTATCCACTTAACAACATGGGCTACATTGATGTTGTAGACTACAACAAACAAACCGCAGACAGGCTTACGCAGTTCTAAAATGCAAATTTTAAACACACATAAGTATTTTTCAAGGTTCACAATACATAGATAAGAACTGTAGTTGCATCATGATAAAACGATATATTCGCTACCTGTAAATTTTCAGTGTCTGCAGTCTAATGAAAGAATCTTGTCCGTTTATGAGTAACATGGACGTCGATCATTCCCAACACTGCAAGCATGCAACTCCACCAGCGACTTGATGTTTGGATTTGATTAGGCGTGCATCAGGCAGTTATCTTGCAACTACTCACATTCCTAGGCTCAATGCTGCCCCGGCCCCGCCCCCCCAACTTGACGAGGAGCAAACATGATTCCATGCAATCCAAGACAACTAGTTGTCATCAAGTGAGCCACCCCATAAGAAGTTGGGCCTAAGCTTTTTAAGGTACAAGATTGCACATTTAGGAGCCACAAAAAGAGAGGAGAAGTATGCCCTAAGAGCACCAAACACCGATTGAAGGAGGGTGACACTACTACCGTATGATAATGTTCTAGCTTTCCAAGCGGCGAGTCTTTTGTGGAACTTGTCAATGATAGGTTTCCCATTACATGCTTTTTTCATGTTGGCGCCAATGGGTAAGCTAAGGCAAGAGCATGGGAGGGTGGTATTGCATTTCGTAAGACACCCGTCACTTTACGAAACTATCCCACTTTATCGTGTATAAATTGTTTCCAGATTGAATGATAGCGACATGGGATTTTAACCTACTTTCAGAATGATAGGAAATTCGTTACCAGTGTAACAGATTAAAGTTCTCAAATCACTCTTATAAGGAATTTAGGCAACACATGGTCACATATATACTCGCGCCTATACATTGTAACTATTATTTAGATGTTAAGTGATGATTATTTATTGAACATCTCTTGTAAGTTAGAAGTACAAAGGGACGTGTTAAACAAGTTTGCACATAGGAATAACGTTTGTTTTAATTCAAATCCCCATCGTAAATACACGATACACGATGAAGTCAAGACTCTCTCATTTAATTGGATTACACAAAGAAAATAATAATTACGTTCGATTGGATCTAGGATAGATCCTTCACTTGCTTGTAACATTCCTATATGTAATTACTCTTTATCTTGATTCCAGTTTCTTGCTAGAATCCAGCCGTTCAAAAGGAAAAAAAAAAAAAAAATAAAAAAATAATAAAAATAAATAAATAAATAAATAATCAAAATTGCATGTTTTGTCAAGGTTTCATATTTATTTTCGAAATGCTATTTGTGTAGATATTCATGTTTTGTTAAATCTAACTTCATTGTTAAAGATTGTCCAATTTTTTTCAAGGGTTTATATTTTCATCAGAAATCTTAATTGTATTTATCGCAAGGAGCTTAACTCGATATTGGCTAATGTGTTATAGGGTAGCATATATTAATGGTTTGCATCAAAGGAAGGTGTCTTCATTTGGAAATCTTTCAAGGTACGTCCAATATCTAAATTTCATGTATGCTTGAGTGATTATCTTATACAAGCAAGGGTTAATTGACTTATTAGTTTTCTATTTCAGATCCTTTCATGATGAACACACTACTTTGCATGCAATGTGGATCACTAAACTTTGTTTTCCCTATTAAATAGTATTGGGTTAATCCCAATCTTTTATTCCTACCCATTTTCAAAGTCAAACCCGAAGTCAAAGTCAACCCATATTAAAAGTCAACTCTGGAAAATAACTGTCAAATTGACAGTTACAAATCCGAATCAACATGACTGTTGGTCGAACCTTTTAGAACCGAACCAACACAACTCTTATTTTGTACCTTTTCATTTCTTATAAATAGATTAGAACTTGTAATCGATTACAATGATAACACTTATATAGAAAATAGAGATTATTTAACACTTTTATAGAAATAGAGATTATTTCATATTTTTTGGTATATCGTTGATTTAAAGATCCGTAAATTGGGCCAACAATTGGTATCAGAGCCAACATCATCATATACCAAGGGTTCTATATTTTGCCCTGAATCGAAGAACAATTCCCAGGAAAACGACTCGGTGTATTTTTTTCTGCAAACATATCATTCGAACCACAATCAAACCAAAATAATCATTTTGTGATTCGGAAAAACACTTTTAATTCAAAGCCGCCTCGTAACATAATTACCGGCAACTAAGAAAAGGTTTTTCAATTAATTTGCAAATTTTTTTTCTTTCGATTTTTTTACCGAGAGTAGAAAACATCACAAGGGAACAAAAGGTTTTGTTTTTTCATCAAACAAAACACTAATTCGATTCAGAAACAAAGAACCAAACAATCGAGAGGATAACATAAGTCATCATCAAGGGGCACAAATAGAAAACATCAAAGGGAATGAACATACCTGATCTTTCAAAGATTCGAACCCTTAATCGAATCATAATTTGATTCAGGTTATCCACAAACGCCCAAATCTTGGACGAATTTCAAGATCCCTAATTTGCGAAACCCTAATTTCGCACAACAAATTAAAGATCCCAGTGGTTCGAGAACACAACCACAGGAGAATATGTGGTTAACCAAGCCATACACTCGGCGGTCGACCATCAAGAATCAGAAGAAGGATTTTTTTTAGTCTCAAAGGGAGAGACATTTTTATCTCTGAAGAGATAAGTAAAAAAAAAGAGGCGCTATAATAGCCAGGGCAACACAGAACCATCAAATAAAAAGGGCTACGGGTTATAATACCCCCAAGGTTCCAAAATTTATAAAATCAACCTTCTACTTTATTTTTTTAGATAATATATATTAACTTTTATTAATATATATTGTATTTTGATAAGTTACTACTTTATATTTTAGTATCTTGTCATAGTTAGAATATAATAACCTAGTGATTACATTGCTTATTATATTATTAGGAATAATTTTAAGGAAAAATTAACCTTAGGTTATTCATCTTAGAACATAAAATCTCCAAGGATAGTTTTTGGATTAAAACTAAATCCTATAGAGTTTTGATTGTCATTTTAAACACAAAACATTAAAGCACGCTAGATTTCTTTTAACACACCCCGTGTTAGAATTTTAGGAGATTATTTTTGTCAAATCCTAGAGATATGACGAAGGAATGTGATAGTGGAAAGAAGGAAGTTAGTATAATCAATACTACTCCTCAATTCCAATGCCCGATATTAAAACCCGCAAATTACTCATCATGGGCAATTCGAATGCAAATCATTTTAGAAGCAAATGGGTTATGGGAAACAATAGAGCTGTTAGATACAACTAAATCCGATAAGAAAAAGGAGAAAACCGCTATTGCATACCTTTACCAAGGCTTACCCGAAGATCAATTGCTTCAAATAACAAAGCACAAAACCCCTAAATCCATATGGGATGCTTTAAAGATTAGACATTTAGGCGAAGATAGAGTTAAACAAGCGAGATTACAAACACTCAGATCTGATTTTGAGTTGTTACATATGAAGGAAGATGAAACAATCGACACCTTTACAGGAAAACTCACAACTCTTGTAAACAAAGCCGCTAGTCTAGGACACGAAATAGAAGATCAAACCTTAGTTAGGAAATTACTAAATGCTGTACCAGATAGGTATCTGCAAATAGTTGCATCTATAGAACAATATTCCGACCTAAGTACTATGACGCTGGAAGAAGCAATAGGGGGACTTAAGACCTATGAAGAAAGGATTAAGTTTAAGAAAGATAAACAAGTGTACAATCAAGAGAGTTTGATGCACACACGATATGAAGGACAAGGAAAACCTTTTAGAGAATATGGTCAAGGAAGATCTAACCATTCTCGAGGCCGAGAACAAGACCAGAACAATTATCAATCTAAAAAGGAAGAACGAGTGATGAGGCGAAAAATGTTACGTTTTTAGGGGTCAGTTTGAGTCCTAATTCGTATGTTATTTGATCGGATTTCACCCAAAGTCGTTTCTTTTCTCATTTTAGGTACTTTTGAGGAGAAAATCACAAAAGAAGCGATTTCGGACGTTTTTGGAGCATAAAAGTGAAGAAATCGACAAAATAATAAATCTGATGAATAGTACCCGTGACGGCCTCATGATGGCCATCACAGCGTGACGGGCCAGAATGGATTTTTGGGAATTAAAGGGTGACGGCGTCACGAAGGCCATCACGAAACCCTAACTTTGCGGTGTGACGATGTCAAGAGTAAAAGGTGACGCCGTCAAGACCCCTCGTACAGCAAACTGCCTATAAATATAACCTCATAACTTCACTATTTGTAAGCCCCCAA
>LBNU01039303.1:30044-40880 GCA_014162995.1 Artemisia annua
TGCTCAGCTGAAAATTGTCTACTCAAAGTTCCTAGATCTGATTAACAATATACAGTGATCATATAAAAGAACATAGGTTCCCAAAAGAGCTTTAATTTGCTACTTCAAAGGCCACTTTGATGAATCTAAACTCATGGGCACATGGAGACTTGGGACATTTGAATTTCAAAACTATGAAACAAATTGGTCAGGAAATCTTGTGAGACGGATTACTTCTAAAGTTTTTGAAAAATCATTGAAACCTGTGTTCCTGTCAAAAAGGGTAACACCAACACAGAGTATCTTTTAAGTCCAAAAGTTGTTAATACATTTCAAAGCTTTACATTTGCTTCATATGGATTTAATTTGGACAGTTATATGTGAATAGTCTGAATAGGAATGCAATATTGCCTTGTTGTCACAGATGATTTAGCAGGTTCATGATGTCAGTCCATCTCACTTGTGTGCACTTAAATCCACCCCTGTGGACCCCACAGAAGCTGATTTCTAGCTTAAGTCAACAAAAGTCAATTGTATAAGCATTTTGGTGTCCATTTGGCATATTTTTAAGCTAGAAAATAGCTTTCTTCACAAAAGTTTCTTATTTTTAGTAGTTAAATAGATTTCCAAAAGAAAAACCAGAAAAATCCAAAATAAATTTAAGTGATAACTTTTATTTAATATTATTTATCTTTTGAATTTTCCTTTTTAGCTTTTTATTAAGAAATTTTCATTTTTATATTTTTCATAATTTCCTTACATCTTTTAATATTTCCAGTAATTTTCTTAGATTTTTATCTTTTCATTTAGTATTTATAATAATTAATATTAGTTAAATTAGTTTTAATTGAAAAACAAAAAATAAAATCCTCTACTGTTTAATTTTAATCTCTAGTACTTTTTTATATTTTTCCTAGGATTTATAAATCATTTAGTATTTTTAGAAATTAATTTCATAATTTTTACTGTTCTTTCTATTTATCTTAATTAAATTAGTTTAAATAGTTTTTAATTAGTAATTAAGTAAATAATTAATAAAATAGTTTAATAATAATTTTTATAAACTTTTAATAATTTTTTAGGATTCCTGTATTAGTTAATTAGTTTTATGAAATATTTTATAATTATCTAAGTCATTTTTAGTATTATTGGTAATTTAAATTAGTTTAACTAGTTTAATTAGTAATTAATTAATATTAAAATCACAAAAAGACAAAAATACATATTTTTAGTTTTTATAATATTTTAAAGTTATTTCAGAGTTTTTAAAAATAAATTTTCATTTTCTTTGTTTTATTTATTATTATATTATATTTAGTTTAACTTAAATAGTTATTATAAGTATTAAATAGTTTTTAATTAATATTAAATAATAAAAAAATCCAAAAAAATAATTTTATTTTTAATTTAATTTTCTTTTCATTTTAAGTTTGTAAAAGTTGCATTTTCACCCCCTGTAGTTTATTTTTGCATATTTCCACTTTTCTAGTACGCATTTAGGTTTTTAGGATTATTTTCATTTCTGTATTTGTTAATACTGTTCCATTATCATTTCAAGCAATCAGTAGTGTATAATCAAATCAAAATCTTTATCTGGTTACTATTCCCTAATCACTCATTCCAGAACGTTTTCCCAAAATACAATTTCAATCTCGCTGAGACATAATGACCCGGGGATACACTGTGCTTACACCGGATCAGAAATTGATCACTCTCTCCCTCATTTGACTTAGTTGACCACACCCGGTTGACTGGTTAGTTTGGGAGGAGTCACATAGTAATCTGAACTATTTAACAATCTCAACTCCATTTAATCAAACATGATTAAATTTTTCACCAAATAAATAGTTACAAAGAAACAAAAAAAAAACTATAAAAAGTCCAAAAATTATAAAAACAAAATAAATAAAGTAGAGAGATTAGATGAATACCAGTGTGATTTACTCTTTACACAGAACCAATAGCTTTCACTTAAATCTAACAACCCATGTGCTCAAGCTACACAAAAATATACTAGTACTTTAAAAAGTCACTAAAAAAACAATATGTACAAGAAAAGAATAAATACAATGATAGATTTCTAAACTTAACTTGTTAACAAAAAATAGATTGTAACCCATTAAAGATCAAACAAAACCCATGTAAAAAGTAACAACTTTACTCATAAAATAAAAATATCGATCAGGCACATTACACTAAGATGATAAGTTAAAGTAAAAAAATTAGCAAATGTGAAGAAAAGAGAAAGAGGGTAGTTAGGGTTTTTACACTTAGGTACAGAGACACACACATATGAGAGTGAGAGTGAAGATGAAAGGTGTTGTGTATTTGTGCAAATTGATTACACTCATAAATATAAATCAGGTTGGTTGGTTTGTATTTATGATTTTTGCTACATCCTTATCTACTTATCTTCCTACACACACAAATATATAATAATATTTTTTTCAACTCATTATCTCTTTATATATGAACCTCCTACACACACAAATATATTGTTGATCCCAGTTGAGCAAACGATCTAGTATAGAAGCTGACTTGAATAGAAACTTATATAATACGCGGAATATATTATATAACTTAATATGAACACAAGAACAATGAATATCACACTAAACACTTCAATATATTAATTATACGAGCACTCTTACAATGCTAGGGTTGTACCAACCTTGAAGTGAATTCGACTTTTCTAATACACGTACATACTCTAACCCTAGGGATCTCCTTTTATAGACAAGGAACCCTACACGGTTTACAAAGACTTCTTACACACACAAACGATATTCTAAACCTATAGAATATTTAATACAATCATTAACATAAATACATGACTCAATACTATAATTAACTCTGAGCAGCAGAGTTCTTCAATATGAGCAGCAGAGTCACAATTCCAGCAGCAGAGTCAGTCAGCAGCAGATTAATATTATTAGAAGCAGAGTTACTTAAAACCCAACATATATAATAATATTTTTTTCAACTCATTATCTCTTTATATCTGAACCGTCAATTATGACATTTGTCAAGATCCTATGAATAAGAACAAAGCGTAAGAGGATATATCATTTCTCGTTATTTATTGTTACTATTCATGTTGCTATGCTCACTTTTCTTTTGTACTCCCTCCGTCCCATATTAAATGTCCTGTTTGACTTTATAAAGTCTTTCTTTCTCATCTTTGACCTTAAATATTTTTGTTTGTGTAATATAATTCTTGATTAAAAAATATGAATAAATTAAGTTTTAAATATATTTTCATTGCGTATAATTTTTATCAAATACTATATAACACAAGCAAAAATAATTAATGTCAAGGTTGATTAAAAAAGACTTGAAAAGTCAAACCTGAACATTTAATATGAGACGGAGGGAGTAGTATATAGAAACTTTCTAGAAACACAAAATGCAAATAACCGCGTATTTTTAGTTAAGTTGTGTAAATATTGTCAATTATGATATATGTAAGTAAAAGAAACCTTATATGTTTACTCATTTTAAATATCAATAGATGACACTTGTTATTGATAGAATTTGTATATTGTGTTCTCGAGTATCATTTAAGGAAGAAAATGAAAAGAAACTGAAAAAGTTGTGTTTTTAAATAATACTTAAAGTGGAAAAGAAAACGAAAAGAGTAAAAAATATTGTGATTTGGTTGATTTTTAAAGTAAATTGTTTCTTTTTAAAAGTGGGCTAAATATGTTTACTTCTTGTTATATTGTTTTACTTTACTAATAAAACTCAATAATATACTGTTAGTTGCAATCGCGGAGAACGTTTCACATTATCAAATAATAATGCTAGATTAAAAGCTTTCTAATTTTGTTTTTGTTTATTGTTTCATTAATATGATTAAGGCTGGATTTCATTTGTGCTATAGATAGATTTACTGTATTTTTGCATGCTTTTCTGAACACTAATTAGCTAATTCATAAGATTTAAGCTTGTCGTAATTTCTTATAAACACAGATTAGCTAAAACCTTTTATTTTGTTTGGAAAGTTTAACATGACCTCATCGGGATTGTTTTCACCTGACCTAGAATAAACTTACATTACAGATATCGTGGTATGTAATTATATTAATTGCTTTAAGAGTAATAGGTGTTAATGTAGAAAAATATTAAATCTGTATTACAATATAATAGAGGAAGACAATTCACTCTTGTTTATTATTTTAAGATTTCCTAAAATAGATTTTAAACTAATACAAGTCAAAAAAACATAATATGCAAATATGTAAAGCACAAATCAAACTAAAAAAACACTATTTCTTCATACAATTAATACATAATTTAAAACATCCCATCAACAATATATACAACTACCTAAGCACAATGTACTCATCTATACTACCTTATAAGCATTATTTACAAGTATGTGAAGCACAATTAATACACTATTAAAAACACCCCTTCACCAAAAAATACAACTATTTAACCATAATATACAATATAATTAAGCTTCCAAAATATTTTTACAAACTTTTCACCTGCAAAAGCCATTTACAAGGAAACTTTTCACCGGGTATTATCCTAACTTGCTTTCCTCTAAATTATCAACATTAGGGTTTTAGGTGGTGGTGGTTTGTCTCACGTATGTGGATGTTGCAAGGACGAAGGACGGGAGTTAGTGGGAGAGATCGGAATCATCAATATCAAATAATTGCTCCCATTCGTAATTTAGGGGGTGAATTCATTATGTTATGAGTTTGGAGTAGTTCTTGATTGCCACTGGTGTTGATGGAGAATAAGAAAGGAATCAGAGTTTGTTCTTTGGCAGGAGTTAATAAAAAAAGGGAAAAAAGGGTGTTACAAGTATGGTCCCTGAGGTACATTATACGTGAAGTGACAAAGTTGCCCCCACGGTTAACTTCCAATCGGATGGAAAATCGGTCAAAGGACCGATCAACCCAATTTGGACAACCACAGGGACCATTGGTGTAACTAATTTCCACATGCAATTTTGGCTTAACCACAAGGACCAATTTTGTAATTAACTCGTATATTATGGGTCGGTGCCCATTTCTATTCGTCGTTTACTTGTATTCAAGGTTGCAAAAATCGCGAATCGGTAGTCGGCGGTTGACCACTTTGTAGCTTGTAATCGGTCTAGGCGGGATTAATCGGATTGGCAATACTGACAAATTTTGATTATTTCCGGCAATTTTTGTGTATTTCCAGTAAGTTTTAGGTATTCCTGGCAAGGTAGTTTTAAAAAACAACTTGTAATAGACTTAAACAATTACTATAAGTGATCAAAATAAGTTTACAGTGAGTTTTGGGTACTTCCGGCAAGATTTATAGGTTTCTGGAAAGTTTGACCACCATTGACCGCCGTTGATCGACGTTGACCACGGTTGACCTATTTGTTTGACCCAGTTACATAAATCTGCAAGGTCGGTTGTGACAACCCGCAAAATTTCTCCCAAGTTCTATTCGTGCTATTTTGAGTTTGGTATGATTTTTGAGATACTAGACGTATTTATATTCATTTTTATCGGAAATACTCTGAAAACGTTGGTGTTATTCCCGCATTATGAATCTTCCGTTTACTAGTCTGAATGAGCACCGAACCTTATATTGTGAAAGATATCGTAAGTGACACTTTTGGTCCCTAAGGGCACACTAGGGTTTGCTACATGTCCTCAACATACCCTATATATACCCCCCTCTTCCACAAGCTAGGGTTTGGATATCATTTCATCACAAACCAGCCGCACCCCTATTCCCTTTCTTCTCCAGTCACGAATCCGGCCACCTGAGCCACACCACCGGTCACCCAAGTACACCGCCACCACCATGGTAATCCTCACGACCTCCTCATCATTTCTATATATGACACGCGCCATATATCCATCTCTATCACCATGATAACATCACCACCGCCACCCATACGCGCCGTGTATGTGGTTGTTGTGCGTGTTGAGAGTAGATCAAAAGTTATGAGAGTTGGGAGTTTTGTTTTGGTCCAAAGGTCACCACTCCCACCACCATGTCTCCTCGTTTATGAAGTTAACGCGCGTCCATGTGCCACCACCACGCCATTTCCTCTCGTTTTTTCGTTGTGTTTATCGAAGGAAATGATAGATCGGAGCAAGAGGAGCTTGGTTGAGATGTGTTTGGAGTCACACCGCTTTGAAGCCGTCATCGCCGCCACCATCTCCTTCGTCTCATTCTTTTTATTCTTGTTATGGTAACCGTGAAATCTATATATGACACGCGCCATATATCCATCTCTATCACCATGATAACATCACCACCGCCACCCATACGCGCCGTGTATGTGGTTGTTGTGCGTGTTGAGAGTAGTTCAAAAGTTATGAGAGTTGGGAGTTTTGTTTTGGTCCAAAGGTCACCACTCCCACCACCATGTCTCCTCGTTTGTGAAGTTAACGCGCGTCCATGTGCCACCACCACACCATTTCCTCTCGTTTTTTCGTTGTGTTTATCGAAGGAAATGATAGATCGGAGCAAGAGGAGCTTGGTTGAGATGTGTTTGGAGTCACACCGCTTTGAAGCCGTCATCGCCGCCACCATCGCCTTCGTCTCATTCTTTTTATTCTTGTTATGGTAACCGTGAAATCTGTCTCTCTTTGGTTCTTTTGTTTATAAGCATAATATGAGTTAGTGTTATTGTTTTCGTGGATAATTGAATGGCTAATAAGGTTTTGATATCGAATTGTGATTTAAAATGAGATTAAACATATTTTTGAAATGGTTTCGTGTGGTAAGAACCTGGGAAAAGAGTGTTTGTTTGATTATTTAGTCGCGGGTCAGTTTTGGATCTGATTGTGTCGATAGTTTGGTCTAATCAAAAGTGGGATTCGAATTTGTTTTGTTTTGGACTCGACTGTGTTCGGATGTGTTTTTGTAGTCGCGATTAGTCAAGCTACCCAAGAGGGTGCTGGCGTTTTTGGCCTCGGTTTGAGAATGGCACTAGGTGTGCCAAGTTATTTGATTATGGGTTATGGGTTATGGTCTTGGTTGTTAGTAGCCGACTAGGAAATCAACAAAAATAATGGGTAGGTTTGCATTTGGAGTGTTTATGGTCTAGTCTTGCATTTGATTTGTGCATTGGACTCATAAGCCCACAACAATATTAAAAATATAAAAAGTGTGTTAGTTTTAAATAAATATAGAAACATTGTTCGTCATAATGTGAGTTAAATTTGCAATTGACATACTTGACTAACATACTTTCTTGGTAAGTTTCGGATTATGTTTCGGATATAATTTGGGACTAGATAATTGATATCCGATATTACTAGTACTTAAGGGATTATATATGTTGATTGTGACTTAATAAGGTTGGACATAATATATATTTGGATTGCGGATATAATTATCGGAGTATAATGGATTGATTACTTTTGGACAATTATTGGACGATTCATTATTGATTTATTAGACATTGGACATTGGATGTTGGACAATATGGACTTATTGGACTTGAAACGAATACAATATATTAGACTTATAACGAATTTAATATATTTGATTCGCAACGAATACACAATAAGTAAATAATGTCTAATAATCAACGAATACACTTTATAGTTTTTTTTAATAAATTGTCGGGAAATATTGTTTTGGATAATTGAGTTTAAGTAAAGTCTATTGACTTGGAAAAGTTATATAAATGGACGCGTCATGCCGAAATTTATAAATTTTTCTAAACTTACATTTTATTTCCAAACTTACATTTTTATTTCTAAACCTTTTTAAGATTTCTTTTATAAAACCCGACAAAGAATTCAAAATGAATAATTTGATTTAATCCTTAAAACCCTTCATATTTTGAATTATTAACTTGTGACTTTTTATAAAACTTATTGAACTATTCTAAACTATTTGGGATTATGGGGTAAATACCGAAACTTACCGAATGACCTATTTTATATTAAATAGTTAGTAGTTGTCATTTTCTAGATTTTCTTTGGTTAGTTTGAAGCGTTTTTAGCATTTTTCATGACAATGTCGATGTTTATTCCTCTTTGGCGTGAGTTGCATGTCGATGTCTTGTTCATTTGGCGTAAGTTGCATCTTGAGTCTATGTCTTCTTACCACACCACACGAAACATAAAGCTTTCTTACGAAATCATTGATACTAAACTTTTTATAAGCAATAATTTGAGTAATCCACGAAAACTATGACACATCGTCTTTATAGACTTTATTATTGTACGAGCTATATTTTGAGATAATCGTATGTGTATTAGGATGTACCCTCGTGTTCGTACTACTTGGTGCCGTCGTGCCCATCTTTTGGATATCGTTGTGATTAGCTCTAGATGCCAAGTTGTGTCGGTCGTGATCTTTGCATTGCTGTGGCTAAGCTGAGTTCATAGCCCCCTACTTTTTAAACAAGTTTCATAACTATTTTTGGGGGAGAATACATGCTCTTTTAACTAAACTCAATGATTGTTTATCTGATTACGTGAACGGTTTGATTAAGATTTGATTAATTGATTGATTTACTGATATACTTGATTTGGATATTCGAATGCATTATGTGTTTACCTGGTTTATATATGACAGCTTCCTAGCTCAAACCATTCTCTTGGACCTGCTACTACTTTGTTTTGCTACATGTGTTGGCTAGATAAGGTTAGACGGAAGTAGATGTCGACCTAGAGCTAGGGCGCTTTGACCCTAGTTTGGTATAGACTCTGCTGCGGTCTAGATCCGGGGCAGTAACGGGTGGTTCCTTACTGTGATTGTGCGACCTGGCTAGTGACCGTTGAGGGGCCCGCTCACTATGACCCTTCATGATAAACTATTGATTGAGATTGTGATTGTGATGATGTTGGATTGTGATGTCTATACCTGCCTCTAGTCACACATAGCACTAAACTCTTCAGGTCCACAATTGTTTTTAAACTTAAACTCTACCGCACTATTTTCAAAGCATGTAAACTATATGTTTTTACATAACAACTTTATTCCATTTAAATGAAATAAAGACTATTCTTTGTTCCTTGTGTTGTGATACCGATTTCGTAACACCCCATTGCATGTATGCTTCCGCTAGACCCAAATTTTGGGGGTGTTACATCGGTGGCCTTGTAGCACCTAATCGGCGATTAATCGGCCTTGTAGGCATTTTTTTGCAACACTGCTTGTATTGTTGCTATAAGGCAACAAATAAAAGTAAAAAGGGTTTTTATATAGGAGAACAAAAGATGGAATGGCGTCAAAGATCATATGCTAAGCATATAAAACTAGTCGGATATCCGCGCATAGCGGCGGCGATAAATGTAGTTATATTATAAATATAGTAAATGAATTGCTAGCCCAACTTTCCCCGCAATTCCCGACCCGCTTAGTGAATTCGTTTTACAACACTCCGAATGTATATGTGTTAGTTGTATGTGTTTGCTTGGGTTTCCGATAGCTTCCCAAGACATTATTATTCCCGCATATAGAAAGACCCTCACATCAATTACCCGTCAAACACTCTTCCAAAAGTATATGATGTTGACGAATCAAGATTGTATTAATTGAAATAAATGTTAAAGTTGTAAAAAATTTGAATGAAAATAAAATAAACCCACTAAAAATGTAAAACTAAAAACTTATAAAAATATATCAAAATGGATGTTGAATTAAAGAGCACAAAATTTTAAAAAATATGATGAAATTAGATCATAAAAAAAAATAATAAAAAAAAAATAAATAAATAAATAAAAAGATATTTCAATGTGAAAATAAATGTGATTTTTTAGCTAAGAAGTGACACATGTCACTCTATAATTAGAGCTCCTTATCTTAATTTTTGTGGAGGCACAACTTAAATGATTTATATAATATAAGTATAGATATAGATAATTTTGAAAGTGAAATATATAAAAACAGAACAAAGATAAAGTTGTGAAAATGATCATATATAAATGGAATATTCTAATATGTGTGTTAAGGTGTATTTAGTGAACTCAGTCTTTCCTGAACAATTAGAAAAGGTATACTTCCTTAAGGTTCTCTGAATGTCACATATAGTTGCTCTCAATTTACATGTTGATCTCCGTTAGTTATGTGGATAACTAATACCATTTGCATACAGATTCACCTGTGGATTCGACATCTGTCGCTGTAAATATTTGTTCGACGAGTGTTGACGGTTATATGATGTGACCATGTTTTGTTGTTGATACCACTGTTGATATTGGTTTTGATACTGGTTATCATAATGTTGTTGGTATGGTTGTTGCATTTGGTTCGTCATATACAGCTGTTGTTGTTGTTGTTGTTGTTGTTGCTGCTGCTGCTGTTGCATCATGACCATGTGCATGTTGGCCTCTCGGATGATTTCACCTGGCACCGTAAAATGATCCGGTTGTGGCGATAGGTGGTGGTAATGAAGCGAATCTTTCTGTATACCATACTCATATTGTATTCGTTTCTTCGCTATGTCATCTTCATACAAACTATATAGTAGCATCTTGTCGAATCCCCCAGGACCACCACCCTGCAAATTAAATCACAGACAAATTTAGTTAATAGTGAGTCATGAACCCACAATCACTTATTCAAGCGACAAATCATCACTAACTGGTTTGCTCTGTGATATGCTATTCGTAACACTAGTGTCGTTATTTGTTGAGGTGACAGCTGCAATCTCCAAGCTTGATGTTTTTTCATTCTCATTCTCGTGTAAATACATTTTACCTGCGGAAAATGAGCCACATTAGAGCTTGTGTAAACCCCTTGAAAGTTGGTCATTTCTTTTTCCCAACGATCTTAATTTTCCAAAGGTCATTATTATATTACCAGGTTGTATAATGGTAAGAGGCAACTGTGATACAGTATCTTCAAATTCTGCAGCTTTTGTAGTTGTTTCATTCGAATCCTAAAAAA
>LBNU01039303.1:41434-66981 GCA_014162995.1 Artemisia annua
AAAAAAAAAAAAAAAAAAAAAAAAAAAAAAAAAAAAAAAAAAAAAAAAAAAAAAAAAAAAAAAAAAAAAAAACACACACACACCGCAAGGGGAAAGGAAAGCAGGCAACTAGAAAACAAAGAAAGCAACGCAAGGGGCCTAAAAACTAAGACAAAGCACCTAACCACTAAGCGCCCAAAACCTAAACCCACTAACCACCTGGCCGGAACTACCCGACGATCCTAATTCTATCTCTCCACGCCTTCCTATCTAAGGTCATGTCCTCGGACAAGAGAAGCTCCTTCATATCGAGCTTAAGTCTATCTTCCCATCTGAGTTTGGGTCTACCCCTTCTTCTCCCGCCATCGACTACAAGGGTTTCAACTCTTCTTACTGCGACACAACATCCCCGCCCCAAAACATATGTAGGCTTTGTATCCATACACATATAATATTACATCAGTATTTACGTAATTCAAACATGGTTTTAGCTAGCTTCTTTATCTTTGTAAGATTTTAAATTGTGAATTTGTGATCACAAGAGCTTGTTTTGGGTCATTTTATTAATAAATGTTGTGATTTATGGCAGGCTAACTTTTTGTAAATTATGCTTAATAGTTAATACTATTGTTGAATACTTAATAAGGTTGATGCTCAATTGATAATTAATGGGTCGTCAAAGTTATTGCATGAAATCATATTATTAATGGTGTAAAAATGATGGGAGGTGATTTGCACACTTCTACAATTGATTGGCAAACTCAAATTATGAGTGTCTTGACATTTATACCCTCACATCATTTTTACTTATGTTCATCCTGTAAGGGTATAAATGTTAAAGCACTCATGATTTGAGTGTGCCAATCAATTGTGGAAGTGTGCAAATCACCTCCCAAAAATGATAGTAATAAACACGGAACAGTGCATATTCAAGGGAGCACCATGCCACAAGATGACATCCCTGATTGGAAATGGGTGGGTTTGGGGAAGCATTGCATCCAGCAGGGTGTCCCGATAAGAACTATGATAAAAAGCGGCGCACGTTTGAGGCGAGTTTTGATAATCAGCTTCGAGAATGATGATGGCCACACCGCCCAAACACCCTCCATTTTCACTTCCACACGTTCTCAGTAAATCTTACTCCCTTCGTCCTAAATAATTTTTCAACTGACAAAAAACACACTGTTTAAGAAAAACATAAGTATAACTGCTTTCTTTTTCTTACTTTTTCGTATAATAACAGTTTTACACTTTATTAATTGCTGCTTTCTTGACAGTTTGTAATAACAATTTCAAGTAAGGTTAATATAGTAATTTCGATCAAATTTTCCTATCTATTTTTAGTAATGGACAATTATTTTAGGACAACCCAAAATGAAAATATGGACAATAACATTTAGACAGAATTATAAAATTTGGGTTATTTTTGAATGATTAAATTACAAGAACGGTCCATGTGGTTTGAATAAAAATCCTAGCAAAAGCAATTACACGGATGTCACTTTGTAACTAACAACATGAGTCTTACTAGCATATTGTTTCAAGATTAGAGAATACGCGTCTTAGCATATTTTGCCCAACACGGTAAGGGTACGAGCTTGGCGTTGGTTGGCTTCACCGTTGTAGATGACTCGGCCCCATATCGTAGTCGGATGGATCGTGGTGCGGAATTCAAACCATTTGTATCACCATTTTCTCTTTTTTATTTTTTGCTAGTGGTTGCAGTGACTATTGCGTGATAAAACTTGTATGTAAATAATGAAGAATGGATAAGCTGATGTGCCGTTTAGAGTGGCATAAAAGGGGCAGTAATCAGAAAAACCACTATTGTGCCCTTATCATTTTATACTTGAATATATGGATGCTAAAAATATTTTGAATCTTTCTTTCCTATTCTGAAATAATATGTACATAGTGTTGTTACACTATTGTGTGCAAGTAGAAAGAACCATTAGTGGTTTCACATGTAGCCAATACAAACAAAATGGCTTTAATGCGACAACACCAAAAGATGGAGGGGCTAACTGATTTTTATGTTCCCTCGTTGCAGGCGGTAGAATTTGGCTTTTTCATAAATCGTCCCTGCAAAAAGAGAAACGACAAATTTAGACGTATGATTACTGAATATATATGGAGACTACTAAATTTCCCAGCTCAAGACAACTACTCAAAATTTGTCATACGTTAGAAATTAGAATAATATCATTCGAACATAAACAAAACGAAAGAGAAAATTTCTGAAATAGCTCAAAAGTTGAAGGGTAGTCTAACATATAGCTTAAAAAAATCAACTTTTCAAAATAGATCAAGGTGACTTGGAGCGACTCTACTTGGATGCTTTATTAGAATTTTGACACATATTCTATTAATAAAGTACAAGTCGTCCGGTCGTTTAAGTGGAAGCGCCCAAGTCACTTGATATGTTTTAGAAGTTTGATTTTTGAACTAGATATTGGACTCACCTTCAACTTTTGAGCTATGTAAAAATTTACTTTAGAAAGATTTTATAGTATCACTCTTTATGTCAACACAGTTATTTACTCTTAGGGTGCGTTTGGTTCATGCTTTTGGAAGGAATGGAATGAAAGAAAGATTAAAACCTATGTTTGGTTTCTAGGCGGGGCCCACAATTTGGGAATGAGGGAATGAGGAAATGATAGATTTTATTCCTACCTTAGTTGAGTGGTTTCACTTGAAACCTGCGGGCCCCATTTTTTTCATTTCCCACATCTTTCAAACCTTTCCAAAATCCGAATCCAATTCCAATCCCACTTACGAACCAAACGCACCCTTAATATACTACCCAAAAAATATATATATATATATATATATATATATATATATATATATATATATATATATATATATATATATATATATATATATATATATATATATATTAATTACTTCTTTATGTAAAAAACCAAAACAAAATTCATCTTCAAAGCACAAAGGTTTTATTTATGAGTTTTGTTATAGCCAGACTATAAAATTTTAGCTACTTCTAAGCAAATTCAGCTGGAAAAACAAATCTTAGAAAAGAATTATCGAGTATATATTTAGAATAATATGATTTGCACTTGCACACTCTCATTTTTTATTTGCACACTCTAAACTGTGCTTTCAATAATTGTACACTTTTTATATACTGCTTTTACAAATTGTATATTGGAGTGTGCAAATAAAAAATTAAAATCTGTCAATCAACACTCGTATTATTAAACACTATATATGGTTTAAGACCATTTATTTTGACATTTTAACTCAAGTTCGGTGTAGCGCCATTTTGACATTTGGTTCACATTCCATAAGTTTTCTTTAGAACGGCACCACCACATTCAAAAGTTTCATTTAGCCCTTTACACAAAAACTTTAAGCATAACACTTACATGAATATTATCTGAATGATTTCTCAATATTGAATCTGAATTCTAAAATCTAAATTTTGGAATTAATGTCTCTATTTCACATTTTCACGCTATCAAAATTGAGTATTATTGTCGTTACACATTAACCAAATAAACCATATTATTGTTTTAACACATACTTTAATCATATTACTATTGTTTTTTACACCAAATAAACACTACTACTAGTAGTTAATTTGATAAAGAAGTAAACCCACCTTGCATCTGGGCCGTCTATCAGAAATCTTCTTTTTGTCCATAGACCGCGTTGCACCAGATTCTATCCGCCCACCGTTTATGGAGAACAAATCAATGTTAGCCGCTCTTGCCTGCCAATAATACAAACAAACATTATCAATCATTATTTTCATATTATCCCCTCCTACATCTATACACACACATTTCAACCATATTGTAAGAGAAACTCTTAGAGCACTAGCCACTACCAACCATAACACAAGTTAAAATTTAACACACTGCCACGTTAGCTTTAACCTTTTCACCTTAACTCAAAAAAAACACTCACAATTATAACTCAACTTAACTCAACAACAATTTACAAAAACACCCCTTCATTTAGGGGAACAGTGAACTTTTTTTTTTAAGAACCAAGCCTTAACTCGGCGTTAAGTGGTTAACACCGAGTGTTAACGTAGCTTTCACTCAGGGCCACGGTGTTGTTAACGCAGGGATAACGCTGGTTAAACCCCCTTAACGCAGCTTCCAAGTTATCATTGCTAGTGCTCTTATATAACTTCGAAAATAAAAACACAATTTTTATAAAAATTTCATGTGCCTTCTAATATAAAGAACATATGAAAATTTAAAAATGTAGACACAAACTTTAATTGTACATAGTATCTGCCATAGACGATAATTGTACATCAAATTACCTAGTAATAGATATTCCGTTTACATTTTTAGAGTTGTGTTAAGTGCGACTAAACAAGTCCGTTTTTTGCAATTTACTCATGTATTTATTTTTTACCATGACACATTTAAACCTTCATTATGTATTTAACAGAATTTTATGATTATAATGTTTTTCAAGTTATTGTTACAAAATATGATTACATTTAGCAAACTTCTTGATTCCATTACACATAATGACTAACCTTCATTATGTATTTAACATAATTTTATGATTATAATGTTTTTCAAGTTATTGTTACATAATATGATTACATTTAGCAAACTTCTTGATTCTATTACACATAGTGACACACCGGATGCTTCTAATGCATTTTTATTACTATTGCGAATCCAAGGAACTTATGCAAGTAAGCATGTATCACTTTAATATTTAAATTAAGTTACATATTTGACTATAGCTTATTTACACTTTATATGTCTGTCTAATTTCACTTTAAAATATACATAGAACTTTTTGATTTTTTAATGATTTGAGTATCAAATCTGGATGTGACTAATGAACAAATAATGATGCTAAATCATAAACTTAATCAAATTAGTATACAATCTATTTACGTTACACTTTTTGATATTTCATTAACTATTAATTAATTTATTACAGTATTAAACTGAATAATATACTTTCTTTCAACAAAAAGGTTCCAAATAATGATGCTAGAATGCTAGTTTAGAATTAGTACAACCAATCAAAAATGGTTTTGGTTAGAATGTTAGATGCACCAACCATGTATTAGAAAAATGTAAAGTTTGCTTCCAAATGCGAACAGCTACTAATATAAATATTTATATAAAATTCTTTTGCAAAATAAACTCATGTGCAAGGTTAATAATCCTCTTTCTGATACGATGTGACTATGTTCATCTAAATTAATACTACGTATTTCACAAAACGTTGCAAGTTTGGCTTTTGCTTTACCAAGTCATCTTTTACCTTTTTTACCTTTTACCAAATTTGGCTTTTGCTTTTGTTCAAAAAAAAAAAAAAAAAAAAAAAAAGTCTTCTACGTAGTACCATTTTACATTCACAAAATATTTTAAATATGGATTCTTAATCGACATGTGTCAAATGGAATGTTAGTAAAATATGACTCTTTTTACCTTTGTTAAATAAACTTCCTCTTGTGGACCTGTGGTAGGTCGAACTACATTCAACTTTTTACCATATGTTTTAGTTTAGCTATGTTTTTTAACTCCTGCTTCCATAAGTTCACATTTAGCTGAAAATTGTTAACAGTACTTTATATCTTTATAACTCAAATAAACACAAAGAAATTTACTTGTAAATAAGTCGAACACTTACATGGACATCGCCTCTCGAGGATGAGGACAACGAGATTTCCTCTGGCAAAGGCGACCCTTTATCCGACCAAGCATTTAGCACCGCGTCGTAATCCAATTTCAACCCTAACCCGTGTCCACTTTCCTTTGCGCGACTCAGATTCTCATTCCCATGCCTAAATCCCGACCCGGACTTCATCAACTCCTCCATCTTTTTCTTCTTCGGTTTCTTTCCTACTCCCAACTTTTCACATTTCACACCCGCAGAGGGCGTTATACTCCCCACATCAACCATTGGCAAATTCGCCCAATTCCCATCGCCACATTTCCTTAATGCCCTCACTCCATTTCTCACCCCAAATCCTAATCCCATTGGGTACCCATAACAAGTATTAACATCATTCCTAGTGCTATCTTTTTCCTTAATCGAATTCGATTCCCCCATTATACTATCTATCCCTTGCTCAATTTCCTCATCAAGAATCGACTCCGTATCAAAATCATCCAAACACTCATCTCCCAATCCCATTTCCTCGTACACACATTTCGACTCGATTTCACCACCATTTTGGCCCAAATGTGCCTCCTTTGACTCAATCAAAAAACATGGTTTTTCCATACTTTTTGGCCTAATAAGAAACCCCGCGTTTTCAATCATGGGAAACACCGAAATTAACTCTGGTGACTTGTTAAAGAAACTGTTATGGTATGTGGTAAAATTTGGTAAATTTTTTGAGGTAAAAATGTTGGGACAAGCCATTGAGAGCAAAGCAGCTGCTTCATTGTAGGTTTGATTAGGCCTTTTTCGCGGTGTTCGTGGTTTTCGTGTGGCGATTGTTAAGGGAGAGTTACTTGATTCTGATAAAGTTGAAGATGGAGATGATGAATTTGAAGTTGTTCTACTAGTAGAATTAGTATATGACCATTTAATCATGTGTTCAAGATCAAGCACACATGCTCTTGAACTTAAATAAGATGACATTTTTATATATTCCAAGATTTTTAATTAACACCAAAACTCATCAAAAAAATATGAAAAAAAAAAAAAAAAGATTCCAATTTTTTATAAGTTCAAGATTAAAGTACCTGAATTAGTCAGAGAGTGCTAAAAACAGAGCAGACAGAGCATTAAACCTCTAAATTAACAGTATTAAGACCAAAATGCCAAAATTTAACATACCCTAGTCAATTTTTTTAATCTTTCTATAAAATTCATTGGAATAAGTGAAAATTTATAAAATAGCACTAAAAAAGATAGCAGAAAAACTTAAACCCTAAACCCTAAATAAAGTATTAATTTTATAAAAAAAAAACAAAAAAATATATATAAATTTAATAACTAGAACCCTTGTTGCCAAAACCCATATAGAAAACCTACAAATCTTGAAATATTAAGCACTTGCTAAATAAGGAAAGTAAGCAGACTTATATATGTGTGTATTTTTGGTATATCAAGAAGATTGAATGCTCAGAACACTCAGATGAACAAGGTTATCCAATAAGAAGAACAGAACAGAAGTTGTTTTGTTGTGTATGGAGAGTCACGAGAATTAAGAAGAAGGTACTGAGACTGTGTATATGTGTGTGTTTTGTAGTGTGTGTGTGTTGATAGGGAAAATGAAAATGAAAAAATGAAAACAGAGGAAGGGACAAGAGAGAGGCCCCTCGTTTCTGATTTTGGGAGGACCACACTGTTGGTTTTTAAGAATTGGTGCCTCTTCTATTTTCAATCATTCATTTGTGTTTTTGTTTTGTTTAGGCACTTTTTTGTATTTTTTATAAATATTCGAACTATGTAAAATTCTAATTTTTTTTTTTTTATTAATAAATTGACTTTTCAAATTTAATTTGCATAAATATTAGGGTGGCGATTTGGGACGGGTTTGGGTTGACGGATTAGTTGGTTCGCGGAATCATGGTTAAGAACAACCTGATTCTTGAAGGATATGTTTAGTTATGTGAGTTTTTTTTACAACCCTAACCCTTTTACCAGTGATCGAGAGCGACTCATTTAGCTAGTTTGTCAAATGATATTACGTGAGCTACAACATGTCCATCGAGTTAGCAAGTCAACCTACTAATTATTTAAGGGTTATGTTATCTCTCGGATGTGACACAAGGGGTAAAGGTACAAAAGGTTTTTTTTGTCCATCAGTTTACAATACAACACAGTTTTTACTTCTATCAGTTTTTGTTTCATTGTTTTGTCAAGCTTTTAACTTATTAATCTTTATAATTTTTTGTTTTGTACTTCCAGGCTTATAAACTTTTTATATAACAACATTCAAAGAAAAAAAAAAATTGTAAGAAATTGAGGTGAGAATAACATCTTGAAAATGTTGTGTTAGAAAAATTGGTTGGTCAAACCATTTAACACACTCCAAACATCAACCCACTAATAAACGGATCGTAAATTCACCTACTTATATGATTGTCTAATGCCTAAATTATTAAATAATGTCTCATAAGACTATATTAATCAGTATACCAATAATTGTATTTTGAATTTTGATAAACAAAAATTGCATCTACCCTATATATATCAATTTACAAAAAGTTTTTGAAATGAATAGTAAAATATGGGTATCTTTCTTTTCATTAGCTTCTTTGTTGTACAAAACTAATCCATATTACTATTTTCCATTTTATTCTATTTTTTTCTTTTTTAATATTATCACCAAGTTTTTAACCATCTTTCTTTCTAATATTATGACCATGTTTTTGAACATATATATTAATAACTACTACTTCCACTAATATTGTGATTGTAATCTTTAGCTCGAGCTAGCTACTTAAAAAAAAATAAAAATAAAAATAAAACGATGAAAAATAAAATAAAATTATCTACTGTATCTATATTTATATTACTTTATAATGCATTTGCGACTTTCTCAAATAAAAAGCTTAAAATTTTAAGCATCACTTACTAATAATAGAAAATAGAGTTAAATTTTGAAAATTAAGTATCTTAAATTTGTAGACTTGTAACAACTCCCCAATAAATACCTAACTAATGTTATTTTTAAAACAACCCCTACAATGAAAAAATACATGTTATTACATATTGTATAAATTAATAAAACACACAAAGCATACAATTTAAGTAAAAACAAGTTGATAGTACATATTGTTTTAAAAATCGAATCGGACCAACAAGTTCAACCGGTTTAACCGAGAATCGGAGTCACAGCCAGTTCGGCTAGCCAATAAAAGCCGTCCAAAAACAAACATGAGAGGACCATCGGTTTAACCGGGAATCGGAGTCACCACCAGTTCGGCTAGCCAATAAAAGCCGTCCAAAAAAGAGGACCATCGGAACCGGTGAAAACGGATTAATCGGGCCGGATCGGGATTTTCTTTTTCTTTTTCTTTTCAGATTAATCAGCTCGTCACTGTTATGTTGTTAGTGTCTGGACTTTAATCACAGGATACCCTCCGCTCTAACACGCGGGTACCATGCTTATAACAAATTAATGAGTGTTATTATGTTATTTTTTTCTTGTTTTTTTTTCAGATTAATCAGCTCGTCCTTGTTATGTTGTTAGTGTCTGAACTTTAATCACATGTTATCCACCGCCTAACACGCGGATATCCTGCTAGTAACAAATTAGTGAGTGTTGAATACAGATATATGCAAATAGACATCAAACAACCTATTATCCCATTTTCATTCAAAATACGATTACACATTTAGGTGTCTCAATTACAATTAAAATTATGAATTATTCTTATGTATTGCACAATAATTCCCCAAGAACTACAAATAAATTATTAGACTATTATGAAAATAATAATAATAATAATAATAATAATAATAATAATAATAATAATAATAATAATAATAATAATAATAATAATAATAATAATAATAATAATAAAAAAAATCTAAAATTTACTAAAAAAAAAAAAAAAAAAAAAAAAATTGGCTTCACCTACACATAGATTAGCTAACGTGCATAATCACAATGTTATTAATCGGTTACATTTTTTTTTCTTGACTCAAATTGCACCCACCGTAGCACGTAAATGAATATAACTTAAAGATTTTAGTTCATTAAAATTTTTTAGCTGCAAATAAATTATATAAATTAGATTCGTAACTTCTAAAGGTTTTATCTCGGCACGACGCACGGGCAAATATAACTTTGTTGAATATACTATTAAAAGATTGTGTGAAAAATTATCTTTTTAGACCAACATTTTTAAAAAATTCGGATTCTAACAATTCTCATAAACAATCACTCACTTTTGTGGTTTGTTTGTTTCGAAAGTTAATCTAGAATTGGATTAATTACGTTTATTAAGATTGGAAGTGGTGGTTGGGCTTCAAAAGTCATGTTAACGTTATTAAAGAATAAGTCCTAGCTTAATTGTATGGGCTTAGTCCTAGCTTACAGCAAGTTTCAGAAAAAATTACTGTTGGTTACAAAGACACGGCCTTACAACATGTCGATCTACCTAATTGATTAACGATGAGCGAAACTCACTCATCCATTTTCAGCAGAAGGACCCAATAACCTCGTTAGTACACATAAAGTTTGAGTTAAGGGCATCCACAATGCACCTATGTAGCATGGTTTCACAGATGATGTAATATGATGTGGCATGGTTTCATAGCATTGCGGGACTTAGAGCAAGCACATCAATAACTTGAGTTAAGTTATAACTCAGTGCCACGTCAGTGCCACGTCAGCTTTAACACATTAACCTTAACCCCAGAAAAAAACACCTACAACAATAACTCAGCTTTAATTCAACTATTTTCAAATTCAACCCTCAACTAAAACTAATATTTCATTTAATAACTAATAAAACACAACTTATATTAATACTTAAAATTTAAACATACATTAAACAAACTACAACAAACTACAGCAAACATGAAACATAAAATACGATAATTAAACATAAACCTACGATAATTAAACACAAAACTATGAATCAATAAAACGAATCATCCGACACATAGCCCTCGTGACTCGAATAGGAGGCACTCGAATCGTCCTCACTCGTTGGCACACGGTCTATTCCATTTTCTATTCGCCATGCACAACGACGATTTCTCCGGGCCTGTTTAGCTCTTAAGTACTCCTCACGCTCCCTTGCCTCACGTTCTTCCTCTGCTTGAACACGTAACACTTCTTGCATATCTTGCTCAAACAATTCTTCATCAGTCAATGCACGTGGAAGGTTTGCCCGTGGATTGTTTACCGGTGTGAAAAGAAACTCCGGTGAAGTGTTCTGTGGTGGATTGTCATATTGGAAGACGGGAAACAAATCTTGTGGTTGATTGTTTTGTGGTTCATTGTCGTATGGGAAAACCGGGAAAAGATCTTCGGGTGGGGTGTTGTAAACTGACTCGTTATCTGGAGAATTGTTATGAGACATTGTTTTGAGAGAATTGTTTGTGAATTATGTATGATCTGTGTGAGAATTATGTGTGAATGGGTGTGACCAATAATTAGCTGTGAATGGGTGTTAAATAAGCTCATAAATCCCGCCCATTGATTTGAACTTCAAATTCAAAAACATCCCGCCCATGTATTTGAACTTGAAATTCAAAAACATCCCGCCCATGTATTTGAACTTGAAATTCAAAAAAAATCCCGCCCACCATCTTTTGAATTTTAAACGTTTACAAAAATCCCGCCTACTAACTTTTGAATTTTAAATGTTCAAAACAATCCCGCCCATGTATTTGAATTTTAAACGTTTATAAACCCCTGTATAAAGCATACATTATCATACAATTTAGCATACACTTCACTTTCTAAAGCATACACTTCACTTCTAAATCATTTCACAATGAACAATCGCTGGTCCATGGAAGAAGAAACCTTGCTAGCTAACATATGGCTTGGACTTCACGAAGATGAAGACGTTGTGAATGAACCTTTTTGGAATGTCTTTACACAAAGGTTCAACGATCAGACTAATGGTGAGCACCGTAATAAAAATAGTATTACGGCTCAATGGAATAGAGTCAACCTTGAATGTCGTAGGTATAATGCTATTTACAAAGAGTTGCTGCGTACAAGTGAAGATCCTGAGCGTCTCAGCAATGCAAACCGAATTTATCATGAACGCCATGGAGGAGAGATAAAATATCAACATGTGTGGTTCATTCTGAGAAACACTTGGGCATGGGACAGGGACGCTGAGTAATGGTGTTTTATGTTAAGTATTTCCGTATTGTGTCTTTCTATTTTCCGTATCGTGTTTATTTGTTTCATGTATCGTTTGTAACTTGGTGTAATGTCGCTTTAAATTTGAACTTGAATAAAAGGCTGAACGGCTACTTTTCCAACGGCTTGCTTAACGGCTACTTTTCCCCCTATAAATGCCAGTTTATCAAAACTATATTTTCTCACACAAATATCAATACTGTTAACACACACATAAAATGGCAAACGAACTAGCTGAGGTGCAAAAATCTATTCTTTCCCGATTACGCAACGAACAAGAGAAGGAACTCAAGTTGGTTAACAATTTGCTAGGTGAGATAAGTCGTTTTATAATGCAGATGCATAATCGTGCTCCTGAGGTCGAAAGGTTACGTGAGCTTCCTCAAGACCATCCAATTATCAGTGTCGGGCTAGAAACTCTATTAAGAAATGATGAAACGGATCTGCAACTTCAGATCGCCTTGAAAATGGTTAGGGAACAAGTGTTGCAAGTGTGGGAGGAGAAGTCAGATCTAATCGACAATTACAAATCTATATAAATTGTATCGTTATTTTACGTTTCGTATGTTTTCACTTTCGTGTATTGTATTTGAAATTTAATGAATCGTATCGTTATTTTACTATACCGATTAAGAAATAAGGGGGTGTTTTGTAATTTTCAATATCTTGATTTCAAAATATAAAAAAGTTCATAGGGGTGAAAAGTGTCAAATTTTTTTTTTTTTTTTAGAAAACAAGCCTTAACGTGACGTTAAGGGCTTAACGTCTCGCGTTAACGCAGCCTTAACGCCACATTCTGCAACGATTAACGCACCTTCACGTGCGTTAATCAACCCTTAACGCGAGGCCATGCGTTACCAATGCACTTGCTCTAAGTTACTTTTTTTTTTTGAACATCAACTTATAAGTTACTGAGTAACCAAAATATCGCAACGAAACAATACGTCTCTTGTTTGTATACGGGTGGCCATTTCGGTCACTATTTTTGGCCCACAAAGAGGTCTATTCCATCACTATTCCCGTACACATGTCACATTCAGTGAAAAAGTTGTTAAAACTTGCACCATCAACAAACTTTCATTTTGCACCCTTTTCATAAAGAGAAATGATACATAGGCCTAAAAATAGACCTAAAAGTGGACCTAAACACATGTGGCATGATCCTGATGGTTTGTTAAATAAGTGGGTCCCTGTCTGCAGCCATCAGGATCATGCCACATGTTTTTAGGTCTACAATTAGGTCTATTTTTAGGTCCACGTATCATTTCTCTTTCATAAAACAAACCTCAAATTAAACCAAAAAGAATGTATTATATCAATATGATTATATGACCCTTCTATATATGAATCTAACCATACCTATAAACATGTTTGGGTGGACTTAAAACCGAATGTGAATCGATCACCAAGGTCCCTCATATTATCTCTAGCTGGAAGCAGTAACAAGAATAAGCAGTTGGAAGCAATAGGTTATTAATTAATATCTATATAAAAGTGTTTAATAATATAAATGTATAATTCTGATTGGTGTAAACGCTAGTTGTTTGTACAAAAAGTAACATTTCAATTACAACGTTTAAAAAATTGCAAACGTTAGTCGCTTGTTTCAAATCAATGCATGCAAAACCCTGGACGTTAATTACTTCAAAACCTCCCAAAAACTCCTTGCAAAACATACATCAACAAAAACTCGTTGCATAACATACATCAACATAGAAATGTTCTTGTGTTATAATTATAAATGTCTATCAACGAGCAGACTAATGGTGAGCACCGTAATAAAAATAGTATTACGGCTCAATGGAATAGAGTCAACCTTGAATGTCGTAGGTATAATGCTATTTACAAAGAGTTGCTGCGTACAAGTGAAGATCATGAGCGTCTCAGCAATGCAAACCGAATTTATCGTGAACGCCATGGAGGAGGGATAAAATATCAACATGTGTGGTTCATTCTGAGAAACACTTGGGCATGGGACAGGGACGCTGAGTAATGGTGTTTTATGTTAAGTATTTCCGTATTGTGTCTTTCTATTTTCCGTATCGTGTTTATTTGTTTCATGTATCGTTTGTAACTTGGTGTAATGTCACAATTCTCAATTTTAGGTCATTTTCCCAAGTCTTGACATTTTCCTATTCACAGATTTCAATTCATCATTTCACGTAAACTAGGTTTACAGATATTCATTTGACGAAACCGGGTAGGTTAAGTCACATCATCATTCATCATACATTTCATAGACTAGGGTTAGTCTACATTTCATCACGACATCATTTGCATTCTATCCCACTCGTAGAATATATACAATTTCAAGTTATATATATTTATTTATCTTCAAATAAATAATAACACATGATTATAGTTTTTAACCAATACACCAAACAATTCCCACTATGTCACTAATATTTTATATATTAGTAATATTCCCACTAAAATTGTAAAAGTTAATTATTTTATATTTTAAGGTTTTATATTTTTAAACCTTCAATTATATTAACTTATAACAATATTTGTACCAACCAAGCAATATCTATCAAAACACCCAATGTTTACAAAAATTATATTTTTATAATTTTTACAACTTTGTTATATCCCGTTTTGTCCCATTAGAATTTATTTTTAATTAACCCGGTACCCGATAACGCTTAACCGCTCAAACTATACACTAAACGGTACTCCGTAAAATAAATATTGTACAAAAGAAAATACACCAATCCACCACCTCAATGAGGTGGCCGGTTTTGGTGCCTCATAGGACACTTGTGGAGTCCAAAGTACACCAACATAAACCATGTCCACCTAAATCTTTCACATAGTTGCATGTGTAAAATATTTTGATCAAAGAAATTTTCTTCTTCCTCTTGCTCTCTTGCTTAGCTCGTTCCCAACTCAACACCAAGGAGAAGACAAAAATTTTCAAAGGCAACTTCATTTACAAGAACTAGATATCATCCATTACAAGGTTTTGAGATATAGACCTATGGATTAGTAGGATTTTTATTCTAAAAATTATTAGCCATCCAAGTAAGTCTACCATTTTATTTTTCACAAGTTCTACCAAATTTCATCAAGGTTCATGTATTTTTATTGTCTATGTACAAGCATGTAAAAATCTATACCACTAAACTTATGTTTTATATCATTTTATCTATAAAATGAATTACTAGTGAACCTATGGAAAAATGATTGAAAAACAATGTTAGGGAACTCATGACACCCTAAGAAGGTGTATAGTAGATTAAGGGATGTTTTGTTGTTGTTGGTGATGGATTTGGACAAGAATAAACCATGAAAAACCATTTTAAACACTATATATAAAGCTACTGTCCCTATTTGCAAAATATGGTAAACTCAGTGAGTTTTGGTTAATTTTGGACCCAAGAACTAGAAAATACATTCAAAGACGAAAATATGGCCGCTTGAACCACTAAAAACGGACTTACGACGAAAAAGATATGCCAAAAACATGATATACTAACTATATATATATTTTTCTGAAAAATATGTTGCTGATGTACGAATTTCATTAACCAAAAGCGAGCCTTAGACCTTGTCAAAACATACCAAACTGTTGAAAATATGTTAGTATACCTTTTTACCTTTTCGGGGATATAAAGAACTCGAGAAACGGACTTATAACAAATTAGTTATGAATTTTCAAAGATATATGTTCACTAAAAATTTCCATCAGCACTAACACTTGGTATATTTTTAAGACAAACCAGAAAATCCACAAACACCCATGTTGAAAGTCATTTTCCCGTCAAATGACTCAGTTCTGGAGTTGGGACTTCAAGGAACAAACGTTAGAGCACCTGGCCTAGTTTTCAAATCAAAAAGCCGTTTGTCATTTGGACTTAAAATGAGTAATCTATAGCTATCCAAACATTCACAAAAACTGCCCAGAAATGGCCGTTTTGGCCTAAACACCATACTTTTCGACCATTTAACTTAAAATCTGAGCACATTGAACAAAACTTCACTACTGAACATATTTAGGCTTGGTGCCAAGCTTTCCAGAAATACAAATTTTGTTTCCTAACTCTCAATATTCACTGATTTACAACTAGTTTTCCGAGGCCATTTTTAGCCGTATTTCAGAAATTTCTAAGTATAATATTTTACGACGAAAACTTATATTTTCACTATTTATCACCAAATAACTATCGTACAACATCATTACACCATATGAACATGTGAAATACATTATGACTTAATACGATGATATAAATTATATTTTCGACGATTATTCATATTTTGATACAATACGAGTGGTATAGATATTAAGTGCAACTGCATACACGAATTCATTTCATAATCTAAGTTAGATTACATACATTCATTTTAGGTTGCGGCTAGGAGTTGCGCCTTGATATTTCAAGTTCACTTCATAGTATATTGTTCCATCACTACAGGTGAGTTTTCATAGCCCCGTTTACATTTTTATCGTTTTCAAATTCCACGGGGGAGAATACATTGCACCATTTTTCATACGAGCCTAAGTATCAAATCCATATACATTACTTAAGTTACCACATTGCCATGTTTTAAGTCCCCTATTATCATGAACCGTTAATTGTATTTAAGCGAGAGTGAGTGGATAGATCTATTGAGGGTGACGCCTCCATCCGTGTTGGGGTTACCAACAGTCAAACGGATGCATTTCATTTGATCATTGTTAGAGTGTCTGGCAAAACACTCTGGAGGGGCATTACATACAGTCTAGCTTCGGGGTCATGAGCTTAAGAGATAATGTACACTTTTATTAATTATGTGACAGTTCGTCATTCACTTATACTTATGGTTATCGTATAACATTCATTTTCATAAACCTATGATTTCTCACCAACATTATTGTTGACCGTTTTAGCAATGTATTTTCAGGTTACTAAGATAACAACATGTGACTTGCATATGGACCATCATGGAGTCGAGGAGTCGACGCGTCTCACCTTTCATTTTATGCACTTATGTAACGTTTGATCAAGTTGAACTAGTTTTCATGAACTTGTAACACCATTATGGGACCTATTTTGTAAACTCTGAATGTTTTAATGATCAAACGATGTATTTTCAAAACGACACTTTAGGTCGTTCAATATAACCTTGTATGAGATGTCATGTTCGTTACACCCAGGTATTCCATTCCGCTGCCATATAACAGGTATTTTCAGGGTGTGACATGTCATGTCGCTTTAAATTTGAACTTGAATAAAAGGCTGAACGGCTACTTTTCCAACGGCTATTTTGCTTAACGGCTAATTTTCCAACGGCTATTTTGCTTAACGGCTACTTTTCCCCCTATAAATGCCAGTTTATCAAAACTATATTTCCTCACACAATATCAATACTGTTAACACACACACATAAAATGGCAAACAAACTAGCTGAGGTGCAAAAATCTATTCTTTCCCGATTACGCAACGAACAAGAGAAGGAACTCAAGTTGGTTAACAATTTGCTAGGTGAGATAAGTCGTTTTATAATGCAGATGCATAATCGTGCTCCTGAGGTCGAAAGGTTACGTGAGCTTCCTCAAGACCATCCAATTATCAGTGTCGGGCTAGAAACTCTATTAAGAAATGATGAAACGGATCTGCAACTTCAAATCGCCTTGAAAATGGTTAGGGAACAAGTGTTGCAAGTGTGGGAGGAGAAGTCAGATCTAATCGACAATTACAAATCTATATAAATTGTATCGTTATTTTACGTTTCGTATGTTTTCACTTTCGTGTATTGTATTTGAAATTTAATGAATCGTATCGTTATTTTACTATACCGTTTAAGAAATAAGGGGGTGTTTTGTAATTTTCAATATCTTGATTTCAAAATATATAAAAGTTCATAGGGGTGAAAAGTTTCAAAAAAAAAATTTTAGAAAACAAGCCTTAACGTGACGTTAAGGGGTTAACGTCTCGCGTTAACGCAGCCTAAACGCCACATTCTACAACGATTAACGCACCTTAACGTGCGTTAATCAACCCTTAACGCCCCCTTCAACGTTATTGATGCACATGCTCTTATGAAACAATAAAGTGGGACATCTTAGCTATTTAATAATTCATGTTGGCCTTTGATCCACTCTTTTTTGTTGTTGATATTACTGCAATATGTATGTTTCTAGCTGCTACATATCATGAAACCATCGTTAATATTTCGATTGAAGTTCTTATGTCTACTTTGTTGAAATGGCAACTTGTTATAATTACAAAGAGCGACATCTTATCACTTTTTCATGACTTCTTAGCACTTTTCCATGAAATGGCAAGTTGATATAATTACAAAGAGCGACATATTATTTTACTAGGAAAAGCTTTGACATCTTATCACTTTTACATGATGTAAAAGTTTGAGAAGATATTAAAGTATCTAACCTTGTAACCAGCAGTTATTTTTTCTGAAACTTGCTGTTTGGTAATCTAATATTCTAATGTATTGATCATCTATAATATAAGATTCCTTCATTATTTGACATTATTTTGTAGATGTTTAACAAACTAACTATATTTTAACGTTGTTGATTGATCAATCGTGTACTAGTCAATTGACATATGCTTTGTCGTTGGATTAAAATTTGGAATTTGGGACAATGATATCATGACGCCAAGAAACTAACGTGGAACACAAAAATTACACACATACAAGAGATGTGAACAAAATATCAAGAACTTGTTCTTGATTTGTTGGGACAAATGAAAGGGAATTTAGACTGTGATCTTGTCAAGAATTTCTGTATCGTGATCCTCTTCCTGGCCAGTGATCTAAACATAGTTCAGTCCGCTTCCGCTGTCTTGATCCTTCGAGTACGCATCAAATTACTAGGAAAATCACATGATGATATCAATATATAATGATCACATCTATTAATATTAAATAACTGGTCTAAATGACTAAAAATATATATGTCTAATTTTGTGACCAGTCTAATATGTTAATAACTTAATACTTCGTTGGGTGTAGTACATGAATCCGCTTCTTCATAAGCTAATAAGCTGCTGTCATAAAATTTTAGCCATACATACACGGAATTTATATCTGGGTATATATAAACGTTGCATTGCATACCTATATATACTTTGTAATACCTACTTTAACCATGATTCTAACAGTATAACTTTTTAGACGTTGGAATATTCCGTATTCCAACAAGAAACAAATATAACATCTAGGTTATTCTTACAATAAATAAATACTACGTAAAATACTAAAGAAGTAAACCAAAAATACAAAGTTTTAAAATGAGAATAGCTATCACTCTAAAAGGAGTTCCATGGATCACAGACAATCCATAAAAACGCTATCTTGGGTTGGACTAGTTGGCAAGTAACTTACGTGGTGGGGTCCAACTTTTGGCCCAAATATTTCATTTGGTGATTTGAAATTTTGAATTACTGAATAATAAATGATTTTATACTTACCAAAATTAAATGCTTCTAACTCTATTT
Organism: Artemisia annua; assembly: GCA_014162995.1. Lineage (NCBI taxonomy): Eukaryota > Viridiplantae > Streptophyta > Magnoliopsida > Asterales > Asteraceae > Artemisia > Artemisia annua. The sequence goes on from LBNU01039303.1 coordinate 60,662, forward strand.
TAGTTTAAGGAGATTATGAGTGTGAACCCCATGTGATTTATCATACTCTACAGTCTACATGTTAATTTCTTGAAAATATCATACTTGTCATTTTTTATTATTGTGTGTACTGATTTTTTTTTTTTTTTTTTTTTTTTTTTTCAAATTTCGATTATTGTGTGCATTTGTGACCATTTTACCTTTATTTTTTTCAAATTTTAAAGGGTAAAATGGTTATTTTATATGGCTGAATAGTCACAAAATACACACAATAATCAAAATTTGAAAGTTCAGTTCACACAACAAAAAATATAAGTTCAATACACAATAATAAAAAGTGACAAGTATAATACATTTTCAAGTAATTAACCCTACTTTACACGGTAAATATGTAACTGCGGTTTGCGATTTTTTTTTTTTTTTCCCTCCCTCTCTCTAAATATATAGCAGTACATGTGCATGCACATTTTACTATTATTTTTATGGAATAGGTTATAAACTATAAAGTACTGAATATAAGACAAGAATGAAATTTTAAAATATCTCGTGTGTTGCATGGCGGTTTGGTAGTCAGTAATGATCTCGATATTAAAAGGGCCATTGGACAATTTTGTGTGAAATTTGATCATCCATCGTTTTCATATCAACAAAATAATGATGATGAATACTTAACATCTCAATGAAGACTAAAGTTAAGTCGACACATTTCTTCGTTACAAATTCTCGCAGAAAGTCTTTCCATCAACAAGTTCCATCAACAAGATAGATGAAATTATATCATGAATTCATGATTGAGGTTTATAACTTTAGACATAAACGAAAAAAAAGTAATTTACTCTTACCATTATGTTTATTTTAGATGACTATGGTTTTTATCTTTTTTCGCCGATCAATTCATGAGATTTCAGTCCACCGTCATATAAACTCAAGTCTAATTAAGTCATCTCTTTTCAGAAGGTTGATGTGTCACTTTATGATTGTTTGCACGTAACAAAAATTAAAATTAAAACCTATCACATTTTAATAATATTAGTCACAAGCTTTTTGTTACTAAATCACCCTAATTAGTTACTCTTGTAGAAACTATGGATAAATTTGAATGTACACTACTTGTTTGATTACTAGCTTGTAATGATGCAAAGTAACATGATAAAACTTTACCATAAGTTTGTCCATGACCATGTATTATATATGAGGAGAGTTATTTTACATATCAAATTTTTTCACGTACTAAAAGATAAATTTCAGTTATTTATTTCTTTATTGAAGAAAAAGAGAGATTAATAAATATTTAAATTAAAAATTCAATTGTACTTACCTTTTATAACTTAAATATCTCATGAACATTTTACTGTTAGATAAAACAAATTATACCGTTACGATGAGCATTTCATTATCTTTCTATATACGGACACTTTGATATACTTTCGACAAATTATTTTGGTCGTTTTTTTCACGTTTTACTTTCGGTAGTAAAATTCACATGACATATCACATGTAATTTAACACTAATATCGAAGTTCGAACACTGAACAACTATACTAAAATTGACATAATTATTTGTTTATAAATTAAAAACTTTTCTCGTTTTTTGCAATGGAAAAACATACATTCATGACTTTCAACCATATATCACACATTGTGTTTGAATTATATATTATAACAATTTATTCTTTAAACTTCTATAATCACATATGATAACAAAACGTGTAGTAAAAATCACATATTATTGCGATCAAGTGTTGTTAAAATCACATGTGATATTATGTATTTAATTCAACTTTGATGAATTAACTGTACTCATCTGCAATTCGAAATATAATGCATTATATACGGTTGGAAAACTATGAATATCTAGTTTTCGAGAAAAAACAATATGAAACTTTTAAAATATTGTAGAAAAAGTTATGTTTGTTTTATTACATGTTTAGATATTCGAATATTCAAACTGGTGTTTAATCATATGTGATTTCTCATGCAAGTTTTAACACCGAAAAAAGAGAAGAAAAAAAAACTAAAAGACGTGAGAAAAAAAAGTTTGTCAAAAGTATAACAAAGTGTCGGTCTATAAAAAGATAATTAAACGCTCGCCGCAATGGTGTAATATTTTTCGCTTAATGATTAGCAATTTAAGAGATACGTAGTATTAGTTTTTGAAAAAATGATGTGCAAATAAGTTTATTATATAATTTAAAAAATGAATGGCTAGGATTTAACCCTTGATATGTAAGTAAATGTTTAATGTATAAATGAACTTAGGGCCCGTTTGGTATGATTATGGGGTTAGAATAGGATTTGGATTTGGTATAGATTGAAAGAAAAGTAAATTGATAGATAGTATTAATGTTGTTTGTTTTGTAAAATATAATTGGGAATTGGTTTTTATTTAATATTATTATATTATAAAGCGGGCCCATTTGTTATATTATTAAACATTCATTAAGAGAGGCAAAAGACGATTTAGCAGTATCAAACACTTAAAAATAAAATCTTGTGTTGACTTTTGTGACCAATCTCAGAAAAACCAAATGATGTGTCAGAAAACCATGGGATCCATACGACTTTTATGAAAACCTTTCACTAAAGGTTTCAAATACTGTTTTGTGTCCGAAAACTTGAACCAAACCACTTATTAATGTCAAATCAAATCTACATCCATTCCACACCCTAAAACCAAACGGGCCCTTAAATCATTGTATAAAATTGTATCGTAGAATCGATATCTGAACTACCAAAAGATCTATGCAAGTCGAACATTAAAAGATGGTATAACAACATAAATAATTATCAGATTGTGTAAAGAAAATGTGTTTGTTTGTAGCACCAACTTCTAAGTTCTAAGGGACCTCTATGGAAACTCTACACCTAGTTTCTTTTTTCTAGGATTTCCTTCGAATAACACTAGTTAGAGGGGTGTTTGGTGTCGGCTAGATAATAGTGTCCCCTAATTAATCGCGTTGGTGATTATTCTATATCCTTTATGATGCGCGGGATTGCGACCACGCACTAGGGTTTTACTTCTCAAGGGATCTTGAGAAGCTTGCAATCCCCACCAGGCAGTGTACCTGACCGATGTAGTATAGTGTAGTGGCAAGTACCGGGGGATTGATCGGTCTCTGCGGGAATAGTGTCGTTAGGATTGAAAAGCTACTCTAATAGGTCTAGGGTGAGAGAAGATTCTTTTTGTATTTTTATATTTTAACGAAAGCAAGTAAAAATCTCGGGTTTGAAGGAGTGGGCGGAATTAGTTGCTAGTCAACTAATCCAAATAACTACTAATGCAAATAAAATAAAATAACAAGAAAGTAAATGTTTGTGAAAACTAATATGGAGAGAAGTGTGTTTACTTAGATTTCCTTACTCCCTAACTATCTTTTACCGATTGATTAGTGTGTATTAATTGCGTGGATGACGGATTGTATTCCTTAATAACGGTCGTGGGGGTGTGTACGGACTTCCCCAACTCTATAAGCTCCTACTTCACTCCTATGTCGAGCCGGCTAAGAAGCTCCTAACATGGGATCACTAGAATTCGCTCATGCATTAAATACAATCAAATAACCTTAGTACACCTTGGTTCATGTTTCTTAAGACGTTCAAGCATGTTACCAACCGGAAGTCTGCCAGTTTTCTTAAGCCTAACATCGATAATCACCCATCCAATACAATTAATAACACACCATTCAATCAATAATCAATAGTTAGGTTTCATTAGATCTAAGCAAACACAAAGAAAACCTAGCCTAGCATGTTAAACAAAAGACAAGAACAAGATAGAATCAAACAACACATAGACATATTGAATGATTAATTGATTACTTATCTTCAATGTAACATGGAAGATCCCAAGGTTAAAAACCTTGAAAAAGCTGCTAAAAATCGTCTAGGGTTTCTCCCTTAAAAGTTCCACACTTATGACTAAAAATTATGCGAATATATATAGAAAAACAGATCTGACGGCGTCACGTTATAGCCTTGACGCCGTCACCTCGCCGTGGTTAGGGTTTCTTGATGGCCTTCTTGACGCCGTCCCCCTTTAAACTCCCAAAAAACATTCTGGCTTATCAAGGCTTGACGGCGTCACATCCATGCTTGACGCCGTCAAGGGTACTATTCAGCAGATTTTTGGCACTTTGTCGAATTCTTCACTTTTATGCTCCAAAAACGTCCAAAATGCTTCCTTTTCCAGAATTTCTCTCCAAAGTACCTAAAATGCCAAAAGGAACGATTTAGGGCGATATTTGATCAAATAAATACGATTTAGGGCTTAAATGACCTACGAAAAGCGGTACACTTTTCGCCTTATCAAATACCCTTACACTTGAGATTTGCTTGTCCTCAAGCAAATGCGCTTTTATTCTAATCAAAATACAAGTTAAGGGTCATTAAACGCTAATATAAAAGAATTACAACAATTAATCATTCCCCTTTAATCATAATAAGCACGAAGATTACATACTAGCACCTCACAAGTAGTGTTTAGATACTCACATATCTCATGTGTCATAAAATTATATCTCATAAATGAAAATAGACAATATCTCTTACTAGTCGTAGCAAATAGATTACCATAGGCTTGGGAAAGGATCGAAAACCTTCTCCACTAGGCGTAAGCACCTAAGATAAACTATCAAAGAGGAATTTACAAAAGGGTTGTAATGAGGTGTATGGATATGATAAACACGGTTTTGTTGGATAAAGGAGATTTCATTGTTGGCGAGTTAAAGATCTTGATTAATTACATGTACAATATGGCGTTGCTAAGCCAAGACTAGACTTGACTAACGCTAATTAAAAACTAATAAAACATAAAATAAACATAAAAAGAAACGGGATGGTAGTCCGTATGTTTTTTCTACTTTTTTTTTCTCATTTTTTTTTCTTGATTTTTTGATTTCTTTTTCATACATTCTTGCCCTACCATCCAAAATAATACATCATAGGGGCCTCGGTTCTCCCCTTACACTTGAACTTTTACATACTTTACAAATAACTAATCTAATGACTCGAATTAAGATAATCGAAACACTTGGAGTACTTTTAAAATATTTAGCACATATGGGGGTAATAATGTTGTTCTTCCCCATTACTCCATTACACTAGTACTTTACCCATAAGTCTCAATATTATCTTATTGACAATTTATATGGTTTCCTTGTAACACCCCGACCCGAGAAGGGCTAAAGTGTAACATTATGGAGTCAAATCAGAACACAAGCGAAACGGAGATACATTTCCATACAAAGTTTACAAAGGTTACAAAGGAAAACTAAATAGAGTACAAACTACAAAAGGCCAACGATAATGAACTAAGCCCAAGCACAAATGCCTCTAATCATCTCTAAGTCCAGCCGGTAGCTAATCAGGATGAAGTCTTCTAAGCCCAAAAGCAAGTAAACTCATCCAAAACCCAGCTTCCTACTAAACCTGCCGCATGAGAAAAGAAAATGCGGCTGAGCTTACAAAGTTCAGTGAACAGATATATATACATGTAACAAAGCAAAAGCTGAGAAACAATACAAATGAAATACAATGAATAGGGTCAAGAGAAACATCATAAGTACAAGGTAAGGAAGTAGGATAGAGGGTCAAAGTATAAGGTGAGTGTAGGTGTCAGTATATTTACCCCAGGCCAAACAAATATCCAAACAAATCATATCACATCTTCGTAATCAGTGTATTCGGAGGGGAGACCTCGGAATACCAAATGTAGTAAGAGGGGAGTCCTCAAGTAATCCATGGAGTAGCTAGCTCCCAAAATGTGAGAGGCTGCATGCACGCATGCCCAGTCACCAAACAAATATATATATAAGTCCAAATCCATGTCTTCATCATAATGGCCGTAGCCCAAACAAATATCAAACAAACAAAACTAGGATGCATCCATACGCCCCTACAAACAAATTATAGTCATAGCAGCACTAGATATCAAATCAGGGACGGTGTGGTACATCTCTCCTACCACACTAGAGTACGTAACATTGGTGCATCAATGCTATGGTTATGGCTACTCCACAACAAGTAACACCTGGGTAAATACTGAAGGGTCATGTAGTCAAGGTTAAATCAAATATAAGTGCCAAGTCATAATCAAAGGTGTGGAAAACTAGAAGGGGGGTTGAATAGTTTACCGCTTTTTACGTTAATTATCTTTTACAAATTACCCATTTTAGTTAAAGATATATTTGACGTTTTGCTTTATTATATGAATGGAAGTACTTTGAAGAACTCAAAGATAATATATAATCACAACACAATATATATGTAAAGCATGTAAGTAAAGAGATAGAACGATCAAACCACAACACGATTGTTTATCGTGGTTCGGCTACAAGGACCTC
>LBNU01039304.1:2110-16082 GCA_014162995.1 Artemisia annua
TAGCGAGTATTGCTAGGACCTTAGCGAGTAGGAACTTTAGCTTAGCTAGTTGTGTTACTCCTAGCGAGTATGATGGACAATTCTAGCGAGTTTGGTCAAGAGCCTAGCGAGTATGGAATTTGATATCTAGCGAGTATGGTTTTGTCTTTCCTTTCTAGTCTCATTTCTTTTTCTAAGCCAAGTTAGGCTCTTGTTCACCTCATCGTGTTATCGAGTGAGGTTTTCTTTTAATTAAATCTAAACGTTATGCTGTCAAAATTTTCTAAAATCTTTTTAGTTACGTTTTCTTATTAAAGTCTTGCGTCTTTTCAATTTTAGTTTTAAACTTTTATCACGTTAAATGTTTTCAAGTCTTTTCATCTATTTATCGCTTTACATTTTTTTAATATGAGTCACGAGTAGTTTCTAAACGTGTTTGCTTAGTAGCTCTTCAAAAGATTAATTGACAACTAATCTCGAGAAAGGAAAATAACTCGTCACAAACTTTTACCTCAAGCTTAATGAACTTATTCGCGTCGCTTTGCAAACACATTGTCTTTTAAATTCATTTACCGCTTTCATTTCTATTCGCACTTTTATTACCGCTTTCTTTAGTCACTTTATTACATGCTGCTTTACTTGTTTACTTATTTCATGTCGTTTTACCGCTTTCCTTTATTTTAAACCGCATTTTAATTTGTCGTTGTAGTATAAACAGAACCAAATCATCTTTTAAAACATATTCACCACACATATCTCACGGTCTTGAGTGACGAGATCAGTTCAACCCTCGTTGGGACAACGATCCGAGTTTATAAGCTTCACCGCTTGAAAAACGCATTGATCAAAATGGCGCCGCTGCCGGGGAGCGGTTGATAAGATTTAGTCGTTCGATCGTTTGAGTAATGTGTTTTGAAGATCCTTCTTTCGAGAAGTTAACGCTTTTGTAAATATTTTCAAAATATAAAATCACAAAAATATTTTGTCTTCAAATTTGTTTTCACTTTTGATTTCCACTCTTCTAAAATCAAAAATCCAAAAAGATTTTCCATTTCAAATTGGTTTTCATTTTTAAATTTTCATTTTTCAAAACATAAAACCCAAAAATAATCCCCTTATCTTCATATCATTTAATGGCGGACACGCGTTCTATGGAGGAATTGCTCCAAATTCCGGTACGTCTTGAGAAGGCCATCGTTATTCCACCGATTCTTGCAGATGAATATCGAATCAACGTCGAGTTACTTGATTTCATTGATCCTTTCTTTGGTTCCGAAAACGATGATCCTTACTCCCACATCAGCAGATTTTACCTAATAACCGGAACGTTCAAAATAAATCAAGTTCCTGATGATGTGGTGAAGCTAATCTTATTTCCGTTAACGCTTAAAGGAGCAGCTTCGAGATGGCTTGATCGTGAACCTCCTAATTCTATCACCACTTGGGACGATTTAGCGTCAAAGTTCTTGAATCGATTTTATCCTCATTCCAAAACGATTGAGATCCGAAAAGAAATCATTAACTTTCAACAACGTTTTGATGAGACTTTCGCTGAGGCCTGGGAAAGATTCAAAGATCTTATGAGAAAATGCCCACATCATGGTTTTTCAGAATTGCTTCAAGTCGACATATTCTATAATGCTTTAATGCAAAACGATCAAGATTCGCTCAATACGGCCGCCGGTGGTAATATCTATTGTCGAACTCCGAACGACGCCTTGAAGATTGTCGAAAACAAATCAAGAGTTCGCACGGCACAAAGCAAACCGGTTGTAAGTTCTCAATGTCGCTATGATAAATCATTTGGAGAGTTACTAGCCGAAGAACAAGCAGCTAAAGTGAGCGTTCAATTTTGCAAAACTTTCGTTCACAATGACGATGAGGATTCTATTCAAATGAAGGATTATAAAAATTCATCAGCTGCTATCACACCCGTCTTACCAATTATAAACCCAGAGGACTCTCTCATAATGGGGGACGAGCATCTTAGTACTATTCCGGCAACGGAATCTGGTGAATTCAATAAACCAAGTGCTGAGAACCTTGTCCCAATCCCAAGAGAGTCCGTGGAAATTTCTAACGGTGATCGTGAATTTGTTCTTGATACTCCCGACTCTTTCCATCCTTCTCTCACGACGGTTGAGGAAAGAAACTCCGTTTTGGAAGAGGTCGATATTTCTAAGCCGTCAGATCCTTTGGAGCCCGAGCTCAAGGATTCTTTACCCGATTTTGAAAAATTTGCTTTTGATACGGCAGAAGAATGTGAAGTATCCCCTGTTGACAAATCTAAAGATCGTTTTGAAATGTTCTCCGATTCCGACAATGAATACGATTCTTTATCTTTTGGAGACATCGATTATGTCGACGACTTACCTTTTGAGCTCGTCAGCTTAGAAGAGGAAGATGATAACGAAATTCAAGATGAAGCTCTTCGTGAAAAACTTTCGAAAGTATATCTTCTCATTGCGAGGATTGAGGCTTTAAGTGGCAATCCCACTTCTCATCCCGATCTTTATATCCCAGTCTATGAAGCTTTTTCCTTTGATTTGGAGGAGACGAGTCGTGGCAATACCACTTCTCTTGCTTTTTCCTCTCCTCCCGAATATGAATCGTTTCAATTTGATCTTGAGAAAGATGTTAGTCTGGGGGGAGGCTTACTTTTTGACAAAATTTTTCCAGCCCTCCCACCCACGGTTTTTGAAAATGAAGAATTGATTTTAATGGTGATAAAGATCTTTCTTCCATTCTTCACATATGCTGCTGTTTCAAGCCGTGTGTTTCATTTTCCTTTCTTTGCATGCCCAGTATGCATGTCCCTTGGTTTTGCAGATATAGCACTTTGATCTCTTCTCTCTTGCTGTCAGTTTTGCCTTTCCTTTTGATGCTTCTCCTTGTTTCTCATTGTCTAACACAGTTTGTGCTAGTAATTCCTTTGCCTTTGGAGATATACTCTTTTTGGTCCTTGCATTCCACTGATACAAGCGTTTAGGGGTTTCCCTTAAGAGATATCTGCCACTTTGAAATCCTGTGGATGGTTTGAATGATGGCTGTTCCCAAGGATGAGAGACCTTGCTCTGATACCAATTGTCATCAGGGTATTTGCCATCATGTTTTGATTTCAATAACTGTTTCATAGTGATGCAGTAAGTTTGTGAATGGTAGTTTTGATAAAACAGTAAAATGGGTAAAAAGAGATTGACACTGAAATTTCACTAGATATATTATAAAAGGTTGTTGTGGATTTCACAGGTCGAAATCTCACATTATATAGAGATCTAATAGACACATACCTCTTCATGAAACGTTGTAATGTTTCATGAAAACGGTTTTTACTAACTAAAATAACTGTCACCACAAATGGGCCTGTTTGGCATTCGTTTGACCCATTCATAATTCTTGACCCAAACACTACTTTAACATACTAGAATACATAGAAATTGTCTGTAACATAAGTACTAACATAAATACTAATAACATTTGATCTATCTACATTATTTGGGCCAACACTTATGGGGTTATATAAGTCTTTTATATCCAAAATAAGTTTATATAAGCCTTTAAGTTTAAAATAAACAGAAACAAAATGGGATAATGAAGCACAAGCTCACAAGCCCAGAAGTTGATAACATTATAAGGTCTAAAAAGTCAACTTACGGGTTTTCTAAAATTCAAATAACCCATAAGCTAAGAAATAAGCTAATCTAACTTGAGCTAATCACGTATGATTAGACATGGTAAGTTTTTCATCACTTAAAACTATTTAGGAGGCTGTAGAGTTTGAGCACAATTTGTGCCACTTTTGACTCATTCGACCTGTTTCCCTTTTAAAATAATGTGACCCGTGTTTACGTAATAAGTCGAAATAGTGGCTTCTAAGTTCTAACTATTTAGTTGTTTCTGAAACAGGAACGTCAAGTTCATCCTGATAAAAATCCAAATGATCATCAAGCTGTCGAAAGGTTTCCGGCAAATGATTAATACTTCATTTCTTAAAATGATCATAACTTTTGGGTATAGTATTGGGTATCATTTGTCACTTACTCATTTTAAGTGAGCTTATCAGATTACTTTTTATACGTCGACTAATAACTCAGTTCTCTTTTGGCTCTTCTTTTATTAAATTGATGTCACCATCCTAAATTTAAGTAGAGTGCTCGTGAGTGGTTACTGTTCATTGTAACATTGTTCCTTGGTGAAAGAGAGTCGATTATTATTTTTGCGTTTCTAATGAGAGTGGGGTAATAAACAGGTGAACTGGTTTAGTTTTGATCCTGAGTACCACATTGAATGGGAATAAATGTGTTGCTATCTGACGCGTACAACACAAGTCACTTATCAAATGATCAACGACAATTTACTTGAGACTCCCACATATGGCTGATGGGTGGAAGCCAAGGGACCTAATGGTCATCTATAAGCATGGTTTCAATCGTTCAATGCGACGTAATGGAAGTCAGTCAACCACTTATGAACATGGTTACCGCGTAGGGTTTAAAGGAAATTTTGCTGGGGTGAGTTTCGCTTGATATTTTTCCATAACTATTAACGTAGTTTAACAATATTCAGAAATTGACTCTTTTGTTTATTTTCTCAGAGCAAAGAGGAAAAGTATTTCATCAATAATAACTTGAGTTTTAGTGTCATGTATCACAAGGATCTCGAGACTGTAGCAACCGGAAACTCCAAGAACTCGAGAACCAACTGGAAGGATTCATGTACGCAGAATTTGATCTATCAACAGAGATTAGCAATAGAATGACAAATCCTTATGGTATTTTCTCTGTGAATTCATGAGCTGTTATTATTCAATGTTATTATTCAGATATGTGAAGAAACCGCTAATTAGTACATTCATCCAGTTGAAAATCCAGTGAATAAAGAAGATAGACGAGACAATGATAAGCTAAGAAGACAGGTAATATTAGTTAAAAAACAAAAGTTAATGATTAAATAGTAACTTTTTTAAGTTGTTTAGTGAAGTCATTGAATTTAAGATAAGAAGACAGGTAATAGCAATGTTTTGGGTAATTAAAATTATCACTGATAAAGAAGATAGACCTACATTTAAAATCCAACGACACATTTTTACCCGCATTGAATTTTTCCCTTTTTTCAGAATGTTTGATACATTTTCACCCACATTTAATGTTTGATACAGTTTTGACCCATATTTAAAATTAAACGACACATTTTGAACCACTTTGAATGTTTACTGGTCATAGGTGTGTTTGGCATAGTGTTATTAAACGATACATTTTGACCCACATTTAAAATATAATGACACATTTTCACCCATTGAAATTTACCCTTTCTCTAGTGATTGAAATGGTGCAAGGCTCAAGAAGAAAGGTAATCATGAATAATAGCTAGTTAATGGGAAGAGATGAGACTTCTAGTTAAGATTTGGTTGAGTGAACTAGGAACTTATGCTAGTTACTATAATTCATTGAAGCATTATTCAATTTAATTTAAATATATAGCATGTGTTTCATCATATAAGGAGAACAAGTAGAATTAGATACAAGATCTTTACCACAAGTGTGAGTTGTGTTTGATACTTTATCTAATTTTGGAAACTTAACATAATCAAATTTATTGAGATGAATCAAGATAATTTGTGTCAAGTTTTCTTGTTCAAACACATAGTATAGACATGTAGGATCGGAGATATTATCAATCATTTTTTGAATGATGAGTTGATACATACCTCTCTTTTCGGAAACAATTTAAAGTTTCCTTCCATGCCTTCACAAAAGTCCTAGCCACATACACACATACGCTCTATGAGCCTTTAAAGGATTTCCAAAGGAATTTTTAGAAAATATGTTTGAAAGATTGTTCCCTTAAGATGCATGTCCACCATGATCATCTAGACCTACCCCAAAACAATTTGGATTTTGAATGTCATGCCAAAACCTAATTTTGTTTTGTTTGTGATCTAAGTGTTCTTTTATTTAAGTCACCAATGACTTGTTCAATGGGATGACCCCTTGCTTCTCTCACATCTTTAGGATTGCCGTCATCCGAAACATTAACATGTAATGTTGGCGACCCTTCATGATTTTGAACTATGTGTTCGTTAATCACGTCATCTTCTACCGAAGAAGATAGTTTGGGCTCGGGCATGCTCTCATCAAAGGTAACATTGAGAGATTCCTCAATCCTCATTGTTTCCTTATTAAGCACTATGTATGCTTTACTAGTTTGAGAGTATCCTAGAAAGACACCTTCATACGACTTTGGGTCGAATTTGGTGAGGTATTCTTTGGTGTTAAATATGAATACTTTACAACCAAAAACTCTAAAATACTCTAGGGATGGTTTTCTATTCCTAAGTATTTCATAAGGAGTTTTATTAATGATTTTTCTTATATAGACTCTATTAAAGATATAACAAGCGGTATCTAGGGCATGACACCAAAACTTTTGTGAGATGGATTGTTCATCAAGCATAGCTCGACTCATCTTTCTTAACTTACGATGTGTTCTTTCAACAATCTCATGCGATTGAGAAGTGAACAGGCCTGATAAGTTATAAGATATTCCATGTTGTTCACAAAAGGTTCCAAATTGCATCTTATCAAATTCACTACTATGATTAGTTTTAATTGAAACAATTGAACAATCAAGTAGGTTTTCTAGTTTCTTTCTTAAGATGTCAAATTTATTCAAGACTCCTTCCTTATTTTCTAAGAACAAGATCCACGTATAATTTGAATAATCATCTATAATCATCAATGTGTAGAAGTTTCCTCCGTAACTTTGGATTGGAGATGGTCCATACAAATCTAAGTGAACCAACTCTAAAACCTTATTAGTTGACATTTTGTTTTTATTTCTATAGTTTGCTTGACCTTGACTCCCTAGACATGTATCACAATAATGCCTTTCAAAATTCAACTTTGGAAAATTCCATACTAGCTCGTTGGAAGCTAGGTTTTGAACTAACCTCATATTGGCATGACCTAACCTCCTATGCCAAAGCGTTGAGTTGTCCACCATGGAGGTGAGACATATGTGTTGCTTAGAATTATCTCCTAACTTGCATGTGTACAAGTTATTTCTCCTAATACCTTTAGCTAACACAACACCATTTTTACTAATAGTACAATCTATCTTAGTAAATTTAACCTCACAATCATCATCACTTAATTGACTCACACTAATCAAATTAAAGCTACGACCCCTAACATGCTCAACATTGGAGATCTCTATGGAGTCATGAAGGACATTACCTTTGCCTACAATCTTTCCGTTAAGTTTGCTTCCAAAAATGACTTGATTGCCATTATACTCCATGTAAGAAGTGAACAATCTTCTATTTTCGGTCATGTGTTTAGTGCAACCACTATCCACTATCCACTCGTCCGGTTGTAGATCACTTTTGAGACAAACCTACAACAAAGATATGACTCATGCTTTTGGTACCCATTGTCTCTTGGGTCCATTTTGGTTAGTTTTCAAAGTTCCCAAGTCAAACATCCTTGGGTCTTGAAGCAAGATACATAATTTCTCAATACCAAAACTAGAGAGAACGGACCAAGGATTATTTTGAAAGCCATTTTGAGTTTGATAATTTGGTCTAAAGTAATTGTATCCTTGAGGTCTAAAGAAGCACTAGTACAAAAAGTTCTATTGGTCACGCATGGTCGATTTTGAAATGTCACACTGTAACATTTATACGTGACTAAATGTACCAGAATAAAATGAACAGCCACACTTGATCCGACTTGTGTGACCATTTCGGAATTCTATTGTCACACATATGAATATTTATGTGACTAGAGGTAACTGGAAAAAAAATTTTGGATTATTTAGTCACTTTTAATTCGAGACGTGTGACAGATACAAATGAGCTCGAAACATTAGTCACACTATAGATATATATATATGTGACAAATATATGTCACACAATTGAAGAGTGTGACTAAAATAGATATATGGTCACATGAAGTAATTGTGTATGTGACTAAATTATATAGTCAAGTTTGTCACACATTATTTAAACGTGACTGCTATTCTTTGCTGAATATTTAGCCACATAGCGTTTGAAATGTGTGACAACTAAAAAGTAAGTTTGAAGCGTTAGTCACGATATGCATTTAATAGTGACAAATATATATGTCACGCACTTGAAGAGTGTGACCAAATGTCATATATGGTCACACAAAACCATAGAAAAATGATTAAGTGTAACGGAAATTCGATACATATGGTCACGTAAGTTAATATGTGTGTCTAAAGTTTAGTGTGTGTTTGCTTGCCAGAACCTAATGTGTATAGTCATATTTAATTGTAGCATGATCATGTGAGTATATGCTTTACAATAGTCACACCATATCACAAATGTGTATTTAAATTATGTTTATTGCCACATTATAAGGGTATTATATGTGCAATACATTCAAAATAGTCACATTGTGATATTTATGTGACTATTATTTATAGCAAAATGTGATATTTAAGTGTAACGAAAATTCAAAATAAGTGCAACACATTCAAAATTAATGTTGCTAGGCATAAGTTAATGCTGCTAGGCATAAATTAATGTTGCTAGGCATAAATTAAGCTTAATGAATAGATGAAAAATCCAGCTTAATCAAGCTTTAATGAAGCAAGAAAGTTAAAATTCATATATAATAAACCAAAAAAAAAAAACATTGGTATCCATATATAACAAAAGAAAAATAAAGCAGTTCATACATATAAAAAGTTTAACAATTAAATTTCGGAGATTTCTCCGGATCAAACGACAAATGCACATTTGAAGCAAACTTAATTTTTTTGCTAGGCATAATTCTAGACTAACATAATTTTTTTGATTATAACAATATGTATATGATAATTTTTTCATTTTTTTTGGTTTAATGAAGCAAGAAAGTTAAAATTCATATAATTAAAAAAAAAAAAAAAAAAACAATCCCATAACAAATTAAAAGTAAATTAAAAATTGTTCATACATAAAAAGTTTAACAATTAAATTTCGGAGATTTCTCCGGGTCAAAAGCCAAATGCAGATTATCGTAGTCAATGACGACGTCCTCTTCCTCACTCAAAAATCCAACATCAGCCGCATCCTCTTCCACTGAACCAACCCTCGGCTTTGATCGCTTGTATTCCTTCTCATCTTTCTTAATTTGAAGCAAACTTGCTTTGCGTCTTGCCTTGTTTCTTCGAGAACTCCACGACTCATACCACTCTTCAATGTTAAATACCTTCTCTGGTTTCCTGAAATCAAATAAGCATTAGATGATAAATTTACAGATTATCCTTTTAATTTGGTATTCTTAATTATATGATGTATATAATGTAACATTCTAACATTAAAGATTATCATTTTGATAAATTTATACAGATTATCCTTTTGATAAATTTACAGATTATCCTTTTGACCGTCTTGATTGGGGGGGCCGAAAATTTTCGATATAATAATGTTACATTCTAACATTAAAGATTATCCTTTTGGTATATTATGATGTAAGTTTTGAATGCTGGGTGAGTAAAGCTAGGTTTTTTTCACGGATCTTATGTACTAGGAAGATAACAAATATAAGGAATAAAACATTCAAACAACTACGTAGTAAACTAACACAATTTCATAACTGATTACCTAAAGCTACCAATTGATAACCATTTTTATAAATTCATAAAAGCTTAATACACCAAAATTATTATGGATTAACTAACTTCTACTAGAAAAAAAAACCAAGTCAACATGTACGTACATAACATCTTTACAAACTTTGAATGTTTACGTGTACAAAAGTTTAATTAGTAGTACTTACTTTGAACGCTTCTTCTTTGATGAAATGCACCTTTTCTTGTTTCCAGCCATAACTTCGATCTTAGATTGTTTTAAAAAGTGTGTGTTGAAAAGCTAAGTGATGGCCTTAAAAAGGGATGCGACATACTATACGCCTAGGGAATTTTGAAAGTCTCAACATTAAATATTATTGCAATTTACCAAGTTTAACGTCACATTAGCATGTGAAATGCACTAATTACTCGTGCCTAATTGTAATCATTTTAATTTTACACATTAAATGCGCGCTCCTAAACATTCTATAATTTTATTTTTAAACTTTAAATGGTAATAAGCATTGTAAGTGGTTTCAAATGTTAGAAAATATAGTAAGAATAAACATAATGGTATTAATCTAGTTATTAGTTGTGTAAAATTTGTGTTTGTGACAGTGTTTACTCCCTGAATTGGCAAACTTACTTCAACACTGTTATGGCCTGATTAATAAAGAACTTAATGCTGCTAGGCATAACTTAATGCTGCTAGGCATAAATTACTGTGAACCGGTGTAACTGTAAAAAAGTAACTGTAAACCGTTGTGACACTTTGTAAACCGTTGTGACACTTAAACGTTGTGACATTGCGACTCTTGTGTGCCTATAAATACAAAGGAATTACAACCAACTTCTTTCATCTTTTCATTACGTATTCAATTTTTGTTTGGAACTGCAATGGCTTCATCATCTTCAAATCCTGCTTCAAAGAAAACAAAACGTTCAAGGGATACTTCTCCTCCTCCTCCTCCTCCTCCTCCAATGCCAGAAAAATATAAAATCCACGGCCTAACCCAAGAGTTCTGGGACAAATGCCATTCTCAAGGCCAATATGGTACTGAACGACAGTTGGTTGAAGTTTACAACAAACGAATCGCGCTGTTGGAAGAACAAAACAAAAAAGACCAAGATATCATACTGGTGCATCAGAACAAAGTTAATGTTCGTAATCAACAAATAGAACAAATCCGTGGAAACATTGTTGATATTTACAAAGGCATTCAAAATAGTTTGTATAATTTTCATTGAATTAACCCTGATGTAAGATGATATTAATGTTTTTGTGTTCAAATAAAACTTATCTTATGTTTCTTTGTTAATCAAGTTATCGATTATATTACTATATGATCAAGTTATCTTTTTGTTGATTAATTATGTTATGTTGCTTTGTTGACTATGTTATGATGCTTTGTTAAAAGTCAAACAAAGATTGTCAAACTTGATTGTCATTTGCAAAAGTCAAAGATTGTCAAACTTATCTTATGGGCAACTCCGGGTTTGGATTGGAATTTGGGTGAATGCTAGTAACTCAGAACTTAATGCTGCTTGGCATAACTTAATGCTGCTAGGGATAAAAATAAAATGCCACAAAAATTAACCGATTCATATTCAGTTCATTAATGAGAAAATTGAGCAATGACAACATGTTTATTCATAAAGTCAAATAAAGTAGTACAAACGGATTACACAGGTTTATTCAAATTACTTCCTAACTCAACTAATACATTTTCTTTTTACCCTTCCCTTTTGAACAAACTTTGGGCATTTTTGGTTCCCATGGTTTTATACCCTTGTCTTCACAAGTCTTAGCATTGGGCAGGCCTAGCACCTGAACCCTCTCATCAAAAAGCTCTTTGGCAGTCTTTTTTGGAGTTTTAACCTTCCTAGCATGTAGCATCTTCCTTTTTTTGTGCCTGATCCAGAATATCCCTTTGGAAAGTAGTCTGCCCATGTATTTGGAGGACCTTCAGAACTGCTTGATATGTGAAATGAACTTGAGTCACTGCTGCCAACATACGTAACCCTTCTAAGTTCCCGATACAGCTCCTTTTGTCGTTTCAACTCCCTTTGAGCAAAGGACTGCACCAGCCGCATTGCTAGATTGTTGAAAAAACAAAAGGAACTGTATGGGAACTCAGAATGGAAAGGTATGTTGAAATGAACTTGAGTCACTGCTGTCAATGTATGATTTCTGCAAAAAAATAAAAAAATATATTAAAATTTTAAAAAATATAGTGTAAATGAAATAAAAGATAATGTTGCAATTCAGGGTGTATTTGAAACAACCTTTGTTCTTGGAACTCCAATGGCCACATTACTAGGTGGATGGTTGGTTTTAGATCATAAAAAAGAATGGAATGCAATAAACCAACATACGTAACCCTTCTCAGTTCCCGATACAGCTCCTTTTATCGTTTCAACTCCCTTTGAGCAAAGGACTGCACCAGCCGCATTGCTAGATTGTTGAAAAAATAAAAGGAACTGTATGGGAATTGAGAATGGAAAGGTATGTTGAAATTCCAGACTCATTTAGATCATAAAAAAGAATGGAATGCAAACAGAGTGATACAAACAATCTAGAAATGTTAAGTAAAGAATAGAGTCTAAGTAACATCACTCATCTTGAATGCGATGATGAAGGAGTGTGGCCTGTCATGAACAATACACACTATATCATCATCGCATTCAAGACGTCTCAATGATCAGGCCAGATCTATCTAAAGTTGCAGAAAGGTTCCATTGCTTTGTTTTTTGGACACCGTCTAATAACGGTAGTAGAGGTTTTCCAAATTAAGTAATGGAACCGTTCTACAACTTTAGATAGATTTGCCCTAACATTGAGCTTTAAGTTATTAGAAAACACATTCTTACTATCGTTTATATTGCTCCCTTAGATGTGACGAACATACATATTAATTATGTAGATTCTACGACATTAGAGAGCTAATCTTGCATGAATGAAATCACATTAAACTTATAATAACAATGCAATGAACTACCATCCTTTCTACCCTAGCCAACAACAACATATTATTCAGCCTTGAATCTCTAACCTACCAACATTCATTGAAGACGAAGACCCTAAATTCAAGTATCGAACCTACAAATTATACTTGATAATTGTTTCTAGATTTTGACAAAGAGCAAAGATGAATCAACAATGGATGAACAACACACAAACAAGTTTATGCTCATACTTGAAAGTGGTGTCTGTTCATCCAGCGTTGATACTTCTTTCATCTTTGATACTTGGATGTTTTAGCCTAAATATCCGTACACACATCCGCCACTTATCTTCATTATACTCTCAATACAAATGCAACATAATTCTTATATCAAAAATACATCATACATATATATAAAGCAAACAGAGTGATACAAACAATCTACAAATTTTGAGTAAAGAATAGAGTCTAAGTAACATCACTCATATTGAATACGATGATGAAGGAGTGTGGCCTGTCATGAACAATACACACTATATCATCATCGCATTGAAGACGTCTCAATGATCAGGCCAGATCTATCTAATGATGTAGATGGGTTCCATCGCTTTAACTGGACCCCATTTTCTAACGATGTTTAATCTTTATTATTGAAAGAACCATTAAACATCGTTAGAAAATGGGGTCCAGTTAAAGCGATGGAACCCATCAACATCGTTAGATAGATCTGCCCTGATAATTGAGCTTTAAGTTCTTAGCAACCAAATTCTTACTATCATTTATATTGCTCACTTAAATGTGACGAACATACATATTAGTTATGTAGGTCCTACGACATTAGAGAGCTAATCATGAATCAATGAAATCATATTAAATTTATATCAACAATGCAATGAAAATATTTTCATTGTAACTAAATACATGAAAAAACTCTTTAAGTTCTTGATATGTTTATTGTACTTCAACCTAATCCTAAGATAAAATATTTTCATTGTTTCTGTATTTTGGCAAAGAGGAAAGATGTATCAGTAATGGATGAAAAACCAGAACAAGTTTATGTTCATACTTGAAAGTGGTGTCTTTTCATCCATCACTGATACTTCTTCCATCTTTGATACAGATACATATTATGTTCATACTTGAAAGTGGTGTCGGTTCACCCATCCTTGACAAAGAACAAAGATGAATCAATAATGGATGAACAACACCAGAACAAGCTTATGTTCATACTTGAAAGTGGTGTTGGTTCACCCATCATTGATACTTCTTCCATCTTTGATACTTGATGTTTTAGCCTAAATATTCGCACTAAAACTAAAAAACAACCATAAACCCTAACAATAAAAAACACAAATATACAGATCATACATAAACCCTAACACTAAATAACACTAATTAAATAAGCAAAAACAATGAAATAATCAGATAAACCAAGAAAACAACTAAATAATCAGATAAACCAAATCATCTGT
>LBNU01039306.1:0-69112 GCA_014162995.1 Artemisia annua
TAGCCCAGATAGAAATATTTATTGATGAAAGTTTTCCTACCTTTGAGCCTATCTCTCCTGAAAGGCCCAATGATGCTCCCAATACCACTGAGCAATCTGTTGGTGGATCTGAGGACCCTATTACTCTCACAACTGTCTATGAAATGCTTAACAGATATAATAAGGAAGTTGCTAAATTAAGAAAGGAGCTTGATGTTACTAAATCTTCAATGAGTGCTGAAATAGAAGATTTGAAAGCAAAGGTTCAGGGGTTGGAAGCACAGCTTGGACAGAAAAGGAAGAGAAAGTTTGTGGTTGCTTCTGATGAAGAACCAAAGGAGTCACAGTTGGATCCTCTTGGAGTATTAGCTGATGTGGCTCAACAGGTTGCTGCTTCTTCTCCTAAAGCAACTTCACAAAGGAAGACTATTCAGTTCAGCAGAAAAAGAAGAAGACTATATCTGGCTAATGTATCTGCTGAGTCTTCTAAAGTTGTTGATGCTCAAGTTCCTGCTGATGAGGAAATGGTGACTGTTGCTTCTGATCAAGGACACACATTACCTGTTCCTACATCCTCAAAAGAACCTTCAGTGGTGTTTGTTCAAGGGAGAACCTTTGTTTTGGAACCTGAAACTGCTGGTGCTTCTCCTGCTGTTAAATATTCTACTTCACTTGTTTCTCCTGATACACCTGCTGATGATGTATCATTTATGGATCTCTACCATGATGATATTCCTACTGATGCCAAGAGATCCAAGACTGCTGAGACTGTGGATATACCTGCTGATGGTGTGCATACTGCTGATGGTGTTCAAACTTCTACAAAGGGTGACACTTCCATTTCTACTGATGAAGCCTCTGCAAGTCAACCATCAATGCTTCATGTTCCTACTGATGTTTCTATTGTAGCAGTTCCTACTGAAGCAGTTGCTGATCCTGATTTGAATCAAAATGTGAAGAAAAGTACTCCTTCTACTTCTTCTTCTGTATCTGCTGATAAAGGAGGATCATTTCTTTTCCACTTCTTGTCAAGAAGAGCTGAGCAAGAAGCTGCTAAAGCTAAGAAGGCTAGGGAAGTAATGGATCAGCTGTATCATAAAGGTATCTCAATTCCTTCTGATGCTACTACTTATGTTGCTACTGAAGATGCCTCTGGTGCATCTGACACAGTAGATCCTTCTATCTCTATAGGGATTTCTGTACCTGGTAGAAGAAAGAAGAGGATGTCTCACAAGAGACATGTTGCACTTAGAAGATCTGTGAGGATCTCTAAGAAAAGGACTGCTAGGAAGGAGAGATCATCTAAACGTGTGGATCTACAGGCTGACAATGCTACATTTCTCAAGAAAGGTTCTCCTACAACTTTTCCAGAAGATTCTTATAGTGTGTTGACAGATTGGAAGGTGATTGATAGACATCTCAACACAATTTATAGACTGGATGGATCTTCTATGGAATTTACTTTCTTGAAAGATATACTACATTTGGTGGATAAAAAAAGACCTGAACACACTTTATGCCTTTGTGTCACATTATTATGCAAATCATAAACCAAAAGGCTCAGGGTTGTACTTATTGGGAGATCTGCAAGTACTGTTTGCTTCTCAGACTCCTAAGGATACAGGGTATTCTATTTGGAAGGATTCTGAGCTATGGAAGGTTGATACNAGTACACAAGATTCTCCTCCTAACAATGCAGGTGTCATGGATGATGACTCAGAGGATGAGTCTGAGTTTGATGAGCTAACTATTGTTGTACCTTCTTTTCCTCCTAACCATTTTGCAAGTAATGGTGCAAAAGACACTTCTGAGAAGGATGAAGATGAGTCACAGTATGCAGAGGATCTTGCTAGGTTAAAGACACAAGAGCATGCAGCTACTCAAGAAGCTGAGAAGCTTGATGCACACCTTACCAAAGATACTTAAGCACTTCTGAGACAATCAGCACAAGCTATCAGTGGAAACCAGGATACTGCTGACAGTTCTCCTGACAGCTCTCCTGTTTCTGCTGAGAACATCATTCCTGCTGATGCCCCAGATGCTATTACTCCTATTTCTGCTCGTGTGTCCACTGACATTGGTGAACCCTATACACGATTTCCAAGCCCTACAGATCTTGGTAATCATCAACCCAAAGCTGGCATCTTTACCTCCTCCTCTTATGACACTGACTTTGACCCCACTTTAACCAATCTTGACAAAACAATTGCTGTTAACCCCAATGCTACAACAAGGATCCACACTAACCATCCAATGGAAAACATAATTGGTGATCATAAAGATCCTGTCAGAACTAGAAGCACAGTGAAAAAGACCAAGTTTGGTGAAGTTGCTTTTATTTCTTATGTCTCACAGCAACAGAGAGACAATCACACAGACTTTCAACATTGTCTGGTTGCTTGTTTTCTCTCTCAAATGGAACCAACCAATATATTATTACACTGGTTGTTCTACATCAATGGACGCCAGATGTAAACTTTAGAGTCCTACGCAGGTCTTAGCAATCTGCCAGAACGTTTATGAGAGAATTTACTTATGTACTTCTCAATGATTGAATGGAAACTCCTGCCAGGGTCAACATCAAACAGCCCTGACAGCAGGTCACTTCGGTAATCTCTTGTGGGTTACGCTTAGTGTTTCGGTGGATTTCAAAAGGTCTACAGTCGTGGGGTGATCTCTAGCGACTCACCTAATCGTGGGTGTACTTCGGTATGTCTGTGTAAGCTCTTTCAAGGGTATCCGATTAGGAACGGCCATGGTAAGGGTTGGAGAAAGTCTTCACAATATGCTGTTGACGATCTCTAGTTCCAAACCTATAAGTACCGGATGTTTTATTGTTAACTGTTTTATGCAGGTACAACCACCACACTAGTTTCCACATGCTCATACATACATCTCAAAGTCAATGGAAAGTTCTCACTAAGATCAAAGGAAAGCAACAGTCAAAGAAAGATTCTATGCCAAAAAGAAGAATCTACAAAGTTAAGTGACAAAGATCAAGGTGAAAGAACCGCGACAACAATCCTACATAGACGAAGCAGTGACAAAAGGCAGATGAACGATCACAACAACAAAGAACAAAGAAAAGTCATATTATAAAGATCACAAAGCATGAAGGAACAAAGAACGATGAACAAAGAACTATAACTTATCTAATGTTTTCTAAAGACGTCAAGAGCAAAGAATGTTAAAGTTTAAAGACAAAGATGAAGACGTCACGCAACCTTCAATGACCAACACTTAGGGGGAGATTGTTAGCTTTGTATTTTTGTAAATTAAAGTGTCGGTCATTAAAGTCTTAAATCATGTAATAGGTTGTGTTAGAAAACGTTTCAAGAGTTATAAGTCCATTAGTTCAAATAGAAAGAAGTCTAAGGGCCATACATGTAATATCAAAAGCCCTAGACTTGTTAGATCTATATAATGTAATGTAAACCTCATTATTGAGGTTGAGCTTCATCATTTGCAATAACACATAGTTCTTATCTTTTACATGATGTTCTCCACTCTTTCTCTCTCTACTCTCTCTCTAGAATAAGTTAATAAGTTGTGAAAGAAGTTGTTATCCAAGGTACTACAACATGTTTGCACAAGATTTTTTAAAATTTGAAGAACATTTTCTCCCCCTCAACACTTGGTGTGAAAATTTTGAAATTTTTAATAAACCAAAGTGTAAACGAAGATTGTGTACATGCATAAGAGAACCATAAAAAATGTAAAATCTTTTTGGATTTTTGATGATTTTTTTTTTGATTTTGTATTTTTGTTTTTGAAAAAATATTTACAAAGATAGTTTTGGTATTTGACTCGGTTAATTGTTTTCAAGAAAAGATTGTAGATCATCCGGAGTCAAACACCGCATACCAATCCGGTGAACTAGCTCAGTAAACCTTCCCGGGGGTAGTGGTTTTGTGAACAAGTCTGCCAGTTGGTATTCAGTACCCATAAAATATAACTCAATTGTACCCTTTTCAACATGCTCCTTGATGAAATGATAACGGAGATCAATGTGCTTAGACTTGGAATGCAGAACCGTGTTGCACGAGATTGCTATCGCACTTTTCGAGTCACAGTACATTAGAATCTTGTTGAATAGTTAACCGTAGTCCATTAGCTGTGTACGCATCCAAATGACTTGTGCACAGCAGGCAGACATGGCAACATATTCAGCTTCTGTTGATGATAGTGATGTGCAATCCTGCTTCTTTGATTGCCAAGACACGAGTTTATCTCCAAGAAACTGCAAACCACCAGAAGTACTTTTGCGTGTATCCATACACCCTGCTTGATTAGCGTCTGAAAAAGCTATTAGTTCAAAACTGGAATCCTTCGGATAACAGATCCCCAAATTAATGGTTCCCTTTACGTATCGAAGGATTCTCTTAGCCTCATTGAGGTGACGTTCAGTTGGACTGGACTGATAGCGAGAGCACAGAAATACAGCAAATACAATGTCTGGTCTACTAGCGGTGAGGTACATCAGTGACCCAATGATACTTCGGTATTTTGTGGGGTCAACTGGTTTCCCATGTGGGTCCTATGATACTTCGGTATTTTGTGGGGTCAACTGGTTTCCCATGTGGGTCCTCATCTAGCTTAGTTGTGTTGGCCATTGGGGTATTGTAGGTATCACAACTGGTCATGCTATGTTTCTTAATTATCTCAAGAGCGTATTTGGACTGATTTAGGAAAATTCCACGGGGAGACTGATGAACTTGTAGTCCCANAAATACAGCAAATACAATGTCTGGTCTACTAGCAGTGAGGTACATCAGTGACCCAATGATACTTCATTATTTTGTGGGGTCAACTGGTTTCCCATGTAGGTCCTCATCTAGCTTAGTTGTGTTGGCCATTGGGGTATTGTAGGTATCACAACTGGTCATGCTATGTTTCTTAATTATCTCAAGAGCGTATTTGGACTGATTTAGGAAAATTCCACGGGGAGACTGATGAACTTGTAGTCCCAAAAAGAACGTAAGTTCACCCATCATTGACATTTCAAAATTTTGTTTCATTAATCTGGAAAAAGCGTTTGAGTACTTTTTGTTAGTTGAGCCAAAAATAATGTCATCGACGTATATTTGCACAATTAAAACATCTTCCCCGTGTTTTTGAATAAACAAAGTTGGATCGAGCAAACCTTTAGTAAAAGAGTTAGCAAGCAAGAAAGCAGTATGTTGGGAATTCTGCTATGTGAGAATTCTGCTGATGGAATCTTCTGAAGACACATATTCTACTGATGAAGTGATACTGCTGAAGACTTAGTTTCAGCATATTGTGTTTCTGCGGATATAGTTAAGCCGCGTATTATGTAATGTAGTTAGGATATGCATGAGTAATATGAGGAAAAGATAATGCATATCATTTAGAGTTTATAGAATATACGTTTCTTGGGAAACGTTTTAGGGTTAGGGTTCTTTCTCTATAAAAGGAACACAAGTTTATGTTCTATGTACGAGTTTGAAAAACAAGTTATTATTATATAAAAGATCCATAGAGGATC
The DNA here is from genome assembly GCA_014162995.1 of Artemisia annua. NCBI lineage: Eukaryota > Viridiplantae > Streptophyta > Magnoliopsida > Asterales > Asteraceae > Artemisia > Artemisia annua. Next base: position 5,486 of record LBNU01039306.1, read on the forward strand.
AAACGTTCTTAGTATTCATTGTTTCTGTTTGTATTTATCTTCCGCATTAGAATACAAGCTTTGGAGATTCTCTATTAGAGTGTTTGTGATTACATAGACACTGCTAACGATCAACGAGAGCTACAAGATCTATCAAGGGTCTTACTTTCAACAAGTGGTATCAGAGCCTCGGGAGAGTCTCTGTGATACTTCGAACGTCATTATTCTACACACTCATCAACAAATCAACCTTACATCATGTCTGGATCTGACGCTGGATCTGAGTCAGAAGCAACTCAACCTCTCCAACAGCAATGCAAAATTCCCATACCTTAAGAAAGAAGAGTACGAACTTTGGGCAATGCAGATGCAGAACTGGATTAACAACATTGACCACAATCTCTGGAAGGTGGTCCAAAAAGGTAACAGCCCTAAGAGGAGTGGCCATGATTCAGAAGGTAGGATATACTACCTTGATCCTACATCTGCTGAAGAGGTTCTGGCTCTTCAGAGGGAAAACAAGGTGAGAACTATTTTTCTTCAAGCAATTCCACCAGATCACTTGGGCGACTTTCACTTCATGGCTGATGCCAAAGATATCTGGATGGCAATAAAAGCTAGATTTGGAGGGAATGATGAGTCTAGAAGGATGAGGAAGTCGATGCTGAAGCAATAGTTTCAAGAGTTTCAGATCACTGAGGTAGAAGGTCTCCACAAGGGCTATGATAAATTTCACAAGATTTTGAGCCAGTTGAATCAGCTGAAGGCAAGGCCAGACAATGAAAATTGCAATGCTAAGTTCCTGAGATCCTTACCTCCATCATGGCTTCAAGTAAGCATTGCACTCAAGGCCAAGGGTGGACTGGACATGATGTCTTTTGATGATCTGTACAATAAGCTTAAAACTCTTGAACCAGATGTCAGAAGTCCTGTTCGTCCATCTACTACCACTTACTCAGCTTTTGTAGGCTCCACCTCCAATATGGTGCCTCCTATTTCAAGTCCTACTTCATCTGCTTCATCTTCATATACCACCACCAAATCATCAATGACTGGTAGTGTGTTGGAAGATGTTCTTCACTCCTTTGTTGCTGATTGTGAAACTCAGCAACAACTCTCCTATGAGGACTTTGAACAGGTGGACCCATATGGAAGAGATGAATCTGAAGTGGCAGGTGGCTATGCTCTCCTTGAGCATCAGGAGATTTAAAAAAAAGGCTGGGAGGAAGTTTGGCTTCAATGGCAGGGAGTCAGCTAAGTTTGACAGGAAGAAGATCAAGTGCTATACTTGTGGACAAATGGGTCACTTCTCAAGAGAATGCAAGGACAGGAAATCTACTGATGAGGTTAGGTACTCTATCTATCAGCAAAAACAAGGGGAAGTTGATACTGGCAAGACTGGACATCCCACAGCTTTGATCACCTTGGATGATCATGTTGATTGGAAGTCTCATGAGAGAAGTGATGCTGATGATCAGAGTGGACTGCTGGCCAGCTGTTCTTTAGAGGATACTACTACAGAATTTGCCTTCATGGGCATCTCTCAGGTACAAAATTGTGTGTTTGGTTGTAGTTTGAGATATAATGAGCTTAAAGAACAATATGATGAATTGAAACCTAAATATAATGAGTGTTATAAAGACCTTGAGTCATATAAACATGGTTTAAAGACTGTAGAAAGACAAAAGGTTTGGTTTCAGAAAAATCAGGTTGCATATGAGGATGAGATAAGAAGTTTAAAACAGGACTTAAAATGTGCTCAAGATGAGGCAATATATACTAAAAAGTTAAATGCTCAATTAGAATCTGATAAACAAGTCCTTCAAGAGAAGCTAGATACTGAAATAGCTACACATAAACAATGGTTAATTTCTGGTGATAATCTAGCTAGTTGTTTGTATGGTAGTCAGGCTGTAAATTCTAGTATAGGATTAGGTTTTCAGAAATATGTAGGATTAGAAGCTAGGAATGACAGTAGAAAATCTACACCAGCAGGTTTAGCAAACTATGTTAAAGAAGGCACCTTACATGCTGTCCCTGGTCCCATTAGAGGTGAACATATGCCCATTGACCTATCCATCACAGTTGACTTTGATGGATCACACCATTTATATGGCAAAAAGTCAAGTGACTTATCTGACCCTATTACTAATACTGCTGACTTTGTCTCTTGCAGTGACAAGTCTTCTGACAGAGGGTCTACTGCCTATGAAAGTTGTGATTCAAGTGATCAGTCAGACCTTCCCAAGACCTCACCCAAGCCTTCACCCAAGTCTCCAAACAAGCCTCTAGGAGTTGCTGCTGATGAATCCAATTCAAAGACAGTTTCTTCTGAAGACTTGTTATTTACTTCTTTGCAAAACAATAATGTTAATTCTGTTAAAAACAATTCTGTTATTGTTTGTGGTTTGAATGCTTTCAATAGAACTCCTTTCAAGTTTAATAAATCTTCTAGAAAGAAGAAATGTTTTGTGTGTGGAAGCAAATCTCATTTAATTAAGGATTGTACTTTTCATGAGCAAAGAATGGGTGACTGTGCTAAGAAACCTAGACCAATGTGGAAACGTGTTAATGACATACCAGCTTATGTTCCACAAGCAGCTCAATCTAACAGCAGATACAATACTGCTGATAAATCAGCATCTGCTGATGCATCAGTTCCTGCTGACAGAACTTTTCCATCATATAGGAAAAGACATGATGCAAGACCATTCTCTAGACCTATTTCTCCTTATTATCAGAATGGTTATTGGCCTAGTTATTATCACCCTATGTATATGGGTTGGGGGGCACCATGGGATACTGCTGTTAAGCCCTCAGCAGGTTGTTCTTGGACTAACAGGGGATCTACTTATCAAAGAAGATCCAAGAACAATGGTGGACCTTATACATCTACATGGCCTACTTCTTATGATCTACAAGGCAGGCTCAAGTCAGTAATGACTTGAGTCTCCAAAGTGTACTTCTATTTTGTATATTTTTGTTGTTGTTGTAGGATCATCCCTTACTAAGTAAAGAAGTTGGCATAGTAGATAGTGGCTGTTCCAGGAGCATGTCAGGAAACAGAGAAAAGATGATTAACTTTGTACCTATACAAGGTGGAGGCAATGTGACTTTTGGTGGAGGAAATGGTAAAATCACAGGGAAAGGCACTATTAGAACACCCATGCTGGACTTTGAGAATGTATTTTATGTGAAGGAACTGCAGCAGTTTAACTTGTTCTCAGTATCACAAATTTGTGACAAAAAGAACAAGGTTTTCTTCTCTGAGAATGAATGTCTTGTCCTAGATAAAGACTTCAAACTTCCAGAAGATACTTCAATTCTGCTGAGAGTTCCTAGAAACAGTAACTTATATACATTCAACATGAATGAAGTACTCCCTGAAGGTGATCTAGCATGTTTGGTTGCTAAAGCTACTCTGGATGAATCTACCAAATGGCACAGAAGGATGGCTCATGTGAACTTCAAAACTATTAACAAGCTTTCCAAGCTTGGCCTAGTTCAAGGGCTTCCCTCCAAATTCTTCACCAATGAGCACAATTGTGTTGCCTGCAACAAAGGAAAGCAACACAGGGCTTCTTACAAAGCCATTACAGCAGTGAGCAACATCACAGAACCCCTTCAGTTGCTACATATAGATCTTTTTGGTCCTACTCAAGTAAGAAGTATTGATCATAAGTACTTCTGTTTGGTAATCACTGATGACTATAGCAGGTTTTGTTGGGTATTCTTTTTGAAAACTAAAGATGAAACATCTCCAATTTTAAAAGATTTTGTTACCCTAGTTGAAAACCAGCTAAATAAAAAGGTTAAAGGTATAAGGTGTGATAATGGAACAGAGTTCAAATATGTGGTTTTAATAGACCTTTGTAACTCTAAAGGGATAAAAAGGGACTATAGCAATCCAAGAACCCCACAACAAAATGGGGTTGCTGAAAGAAAGAATAGGACCTTAATTGAGGCAGCAAGATCAATGCTTGCAGACTCTAAGCTACCCACAATGTTCTGGACTGAAGCAGTAAGCACTGCTTGTTATGTTTTGAACAGGGTATCTATCACTAAACCTTATTTTAAGACACCTTATGAACTTCTCACTGGGAAAGTTCCTACTGTCCATTACCTAAGACCTTTTGGATGTCAAGTAACCATTTTAAACACCAGTGACCCACTTGGGAAATTTAATGGCAAAGCTGATGAGGGATACATAGTGGGATATTCAGCTCATAGTAAGGCTTATAGGGTATATAATCTGAATGCTAGAAGGATAGAGGAGACCCTTAATCTAAGATACCTAGAAGAGAAACCTAATGTACAAGGTCAAGGTTATGATTGGTATTTTGACCTGGATTACTTGACTGATTCTTTGGGGTATACTAGATATGTTGCTAACCAATCTGCAGGTACACAAGATTCTCCTCCTAACAATGCAGGTGTCATGGATGATGACTCAGAGGATGAGTCTGAGTTTGATGAGCTAACTATTGTTGTACCTTCTTTTCCTCCTAACCATTTTGCAAGTAATGGTGCAAAAGACACTTCTGAGAAGGATGAAGATGAGTCACAGTATGCAGAGGATCTTGCTAGGTTAAAGACACAAGAGCATGCAGCTACTCAAGAAGCTGAGAAGCTTGATGCACAGCTTACCAAAGATACTGAAGCACTTCTGAGATAATCAGCACAAGCTATCAGTGGAAACCAGGATACTGCTGACAGTTCTCCTGACAGCTCTCCTGTTTCTGCTGAGAACATCATTCCTGCTGATGCCCCAGATGCTATTACTCCTATTTCTGCTCGTGTGTCCACTGACATTGGTGAACCCTATACACGATTTCCATGCCCTACAGATCTTGGTAATCATCAACCCAAAGCTGGCATCTTCACCTCCTCCTCTTATGACACTGACTTTGACCCCACTTTAACCAATCTTGACAAAACAATTGCTGTTAACCCCAATGCTACAACAAGGATCCACACTAACCATCCAATGGAAAACATAATTGGTGATCATAAAGATCCTGTCAGAACTAGAAGCACAGTGAAAAAGACCAAGTTTGGTGAAGTTGCTTTTATTTCTTATGTCTCACAGCAACAGAGAGACAATCACACAGACTTTTAACATTGTCTGGTTGCTTGTTTTCTCTCTCAAATGGAACCAACCAATGTCTCTATAGCACTTGCAGGTCCAAGTTGTCTTAAGGCAATGCAAGAGGAAATGCAACAATTCAAGAATCAGCAGGTTTGGATATTGGTTCCTCTACCAGATGGGAAGTATGCAATTGGGACAAAATGGATCTTGAAGAATAAAAGATATGCAAGGGGTATTGTGATAAAAAATAAGGCAAGATTGGTGGCTAAGGGGTTCAGGCAAGAAGAGGGGATATATTATGATGAAGTCTTTGCACCTGTTGCTAGAGTTGCGGCCATTAGGATTTTCTTGGCCTATGCATCTTACATAGGATTTACTGTATATCAGATGGATGTGAAAGGTGCATTTTTATATGGAGAGATTGAAGAAGAAGTCTATGTCACTCAACCCAAAGGTTTTGAAGATCCAGATCACCCTGAATATGTTTATAAGGTGGTCAAAGCTCTTTATGGTTTACATCAGGCACCAAGGGCATGGTATGCTAGGCTCTCAAAGTTTCTGCTGGAGCATGGTTACAGAAGAGGTGCCATTGACAAAACACTCTTCCTAAAGAAATATTCAAGGGATATTATACTTGTGCAGGTTTATGTGGATGACATTATCTTTGGATCCACAAAAGAAGCTTGGTGCAGGGAATTTGAAGACTTGATGAAGGGTGAATTTCAGATGAGTGCCATGGGGGAGCTTACTTTATTTTTGGGTCTACAGGTTCAGCAGAAAACTGAAGGCATATTTATTAATCAGGATAAATATGTGAGGGATATTTTGAAAAAGTTTGGTATGGAAAGTGTCAGGACTGCCACTACACCTTATGAAGCTCCTAAACCCAAAAACAACATTGAACCAGATCCACCTGTGAATGTTCATCTCTACAGATCTATGATTGGTTCATTGATGTATTTAACAGCTTCAAGGCCTGACATTACATTTGCTGTGAGTGCTTGTTCAAGGCATCAAGTTACCCCACTTACTTCACACTTGAATGCAGTCAAAAAAATCTTTAAGTATCTTAAAGGCCAGCCTCATCTTGGTCTTTGGTACCCAAAAGAATCCCCTTTCAAGTTGGAAGCTTATAGTGATAGTGACTATGCTGGTGATAATTTGGATAGAAGGTCCACAACTGGAGGTTGCCAATTTCTTGGAAGAAGATTGATTTCTTGGCAATGCAAGAAACAAACTATTGTTGCTACCTCATCTACTGATGCATAGTATGTTGCTGCTGCCAATTGTTGTGGGCAGGTACTTTGGATACAAAATCAGTTGCTAGATTATGGGTTCAATTTCATTTATACCACAATCTTTATTGACAATCAAAGTACCATATGCATTGTTAAAAATCCAGTTTTTCACAATAGAACAAAGCATATTGAGATAAGACACCACTTTATAAGAGATGCATATGAAAAACATTTTATAAAGGTGGTTAAAATTCACACAGACGATAATGTGGCAGATTTATTGACTAAAGCTTTTGATGGAGCTAGGTTTCAACACTTAGTTGTCCACATTGGGATGGTTAACCCTTAAATGCACAGTTTGAGGGGAGGCATAAGCCTCAGGGGAGGCATATGCCTCAGGGGAGGATTGAATGTTGTTGTAAAACTTGTATAATTTTAGATTTCTAACACTAACCATCTAATGTGTGTAAAAGCATATTAGTTTGTATGTTTGGTTTGCTACTTTGTGTCTCTTTTGCAGAATGCAGTTGTTTGTAGTTGGTGATATTTGCAGCAGTTATTTATGAATTGGTTTATTTGGAATAAGGTTCTGTAAGCTACTGATTGTTGCTACTGAAGAAGTCATGGTTTCTGCTGGAATAGGATCAAAGAGTTTCTCATTGTTCCTGCTGAAGTTGTTACAATTGCTTCTCATGGTTTCTACTGAAGTGGAACAAATGTGTTATACATTATTTCTACTGAAGTTAACTACAAACAAGTGCAACGAAAGATAAATTCAAGATTGATTCATTCATTCAAGAAAAGAGTTACAGCTTACAAACAATTTCAAAAGTAAAGCCTATTCTATTACATATTCAACTACACAAAGTCTAACTAGTCCATCATCAGTGCCAAAAGTGGTAGATATGCATGTTCAGTACGATGAAGAAGCTGAAGATGAAAATCGAAAGATGGATTGATGAAAAAGATGATGAAGATGCTCAAGAACCTATAAGTTTAGTCCCTGGCAACTTCACATTTACAACTACTCCACCTTTCCCTTCCCTTTGTCATCTCCCTTGCCTTCAGGAGCAGGAAGACCAAGAACCACCTCTCTTGATTTTGGAAGTGGAGGGTTAGTCTTCCTAGACCTTGCTTGTGGTCTCTCAGGTGTGGAAGGAGGAAGAAAGGAGGGATCTTCATATTCATCCTCGGAAGATTCCTCATCCGAGGTAAAGAGAAAAGGAGAGACTAGGTCTCTATCTGAAGCAGGATAACCTATCCAAGGGTTTGAATCATCAGAAGAATCGGAGTCAGCAGGAATGGGGGCTTGAATTGGTTCCCCCATCTCATGCCTTCGTTTGGTTCCTTGGTTTGTGGTTACTGGATGTGTTTTGGGTCGTGTACTGGGTGGAAAATAAGCATTCCAACCATCACTGGATGATGATGATGATGAGGAAGAGGTGAGATCTATGATCTCAGGTTTAGATGACATGGTTTTGAATGGAGATTGAGGGATAATTGGAAAATTAGGGTTTCGATCTTAATTTGGGAATAAGTGAATGAAAAAGATTGTGATTTGGGGTGGATTTTATAAGCAGAGTCAACGTAATTGGGTAATTAATGCATAACGGGTGGCACAGTGAAATGCTTGATATTTACTGAAGATATTTTACCAAACGTTTCTGCAGATTGACTCTCATGATCAGCAGATTGACCATGGATTCTGTTGAAGGGTAAAGCTGTGAAGTTTGAAATTTAATTTACACGTCAGATTTGGTCAACGATTTGTTCCGATTCTTTTGACCATAACCGTGTAACTTCTATTTATACCCTAATTCTCGTATCTTCGCCCAAATCAACTGATTCCCTCTCAAACAAATTTAAACCCAATCTCTTTCAATCAATTCTGAACTAATTCTCTCAACCTCTTCGATGGCTTCTCTACAATTCAAGACGAATCATAACAAAGTTGCATTCTTGGGAAAGTATAAGGGATATGAGGAATATGATCCTATGGTTGAGTTCTTGAAGAGTTCCAAGATTCACTTTGCTTTAACACATTCTCCAAATGTGATACATGAATCTTTGGTGCGATAATTTTGGGCAACTGCTAAGAAAAGATCTGACACAGAGATAGTAGCAACGATAGATGGGGCAGAGTATGTGGTGACAGAGTCGTTGATAAGGGCAAACCTACAATTGGATGATGAAGATGGTGTCTTTCACTCTGACACAGCAGTAATTCATGAGGGGTTAAGGGCTGCGGGCTACCAGAGCAACGCAACAGACAAATGGCTCAAGAATCAATTCTGCCGTGTATGGAAGTTCTTGGTGCACACCCTACTTCTGTGTATCAGCAACAAAGTAGGAGGATGGGATCAGTTCTCTACCCAATTGGGTTGTGGTATTGTTTGTCTTTCTCAAGGGCTAACTTATAATTTTTCTAGGTTTATTTTTTAAAATTTGCTTGAAAATGTTCAAAGGAAATCACATAAGTTTTTAATGTACCCTAGATTTTTACAAATAATATTAGATATAACAACTCAAGATAGAACACATAGTCCTATAGGTGCTCTTACTAAGAAAATATTTGCTTCCATGAAAACTAACTGTACAGGACCTTGTCATCCTCTTTTACCAGCAATGTTACCACAGGGTAATAATGAAGCTGGTGAGGGTATTGCTGCTGAGGCTCCACCCTCTCCACCTCCTGCTGATGATGGTACTCCATTATCTGCTGGTATTGATGCTGATGGTAATCCATCAGTTGCCACTAATGAGGGTATTTCCAATACTGCTGAGGTAACTAATGTTACTTCTGACCAGCCACCACCATCCAACTTACCCAGACCACCATCACCACCTATCTCTATTACTCCTGATGAGCAAGTTCCTGAGGTTGAGGAGATTCTACAGTCTCCTGGTATTCAAATGCCTTTACCTCATGAACCAGAGATGACTAGACTGTCCACACCANTTCCCTTTGTCATCTCCCTTGCCTTCAGGAGCAGGAAGACCAAGAACCACCTCTCTTGATTTTGGAAGTGGAGGGTTAGTCTTCCTAGACCTTGCTTGTGGTCTCTCAGGTGTGGAAGGAAGAAGAAAGGAGGGATCTTCATATTCATCCTCGGAAGATTCCTCATCCGAGGTAAAGAGAAAAGGAGAGACTAGGTCTCTATCTGAAGCAGGATAACCTATCCAAGGGTTTGAATCATCAGAAGAATCGGAGTCAGCAGGAATGGGGGCTTGAATTGGTTCTCCCATCTCATGCCTTCGTTTGGTTCCTTGGTTTGTGGTTACTGGATGTGTTTTGGGTCGTGTACTGGGTGGAAAATAAGCATTCCAACCATCACTGGATGATGATGATGATGAGGAAGAGGTGAGATCTATGATCTCAGGTTTAGATGACATGGTTTTGAATGGAGATTGAGGGATAATTGGAAATTTAGGGTTTCGATCTTAATTTGGGAATAAGTGAATGAAAAAGATTGTGATTTGGGGTGGATTTTATAAGCAGAGTCAACGTAATTGGGTAATTAATGCGTAATGGGTGGCACAGTGAAATGCTTGATATTTACTGAAGATATTATACCAAACGTTTCTGCAGATTGACTCTCATGATCAGCAGATTGACCATGGATTCTGTTGAAGGGTAAAGCTGTGAAGTTTGAAATTTAATTTACACGTCAGATTTGGTCAACGATTTGTTCCGATTCTTTTGACCATAATCGTGTAACTTCTATTTATACCCTAATTCTCGTATCTTCGCCCAAATCAACTGATTCCCTCTCAAATAAATTTAAACCCAATCTCTTTCAATCAATTCTGAACTAATTCTCTCAACCTCTTCGATGGCTTCTCTACAATTCAAGACGGATCATAACAAAGTTGCATTCTTGGGAAAGTATAAGGGATATGAGGAATATGATCCTATGGTTGAGTTCTTGAAGCGTTCCAAGATTCACTTTGCTTTAACACATTCTCCAAATGTGATACATGAATCTTTGGTGCGATAATTTTGGGCAACTGCTAAGAAAAGATCTGACACAGAGATAGTAGCAACGATAGATGGGGCAGAGTATGTGGTGACAGAGTCGTTGATAAGGGCAAAACTACAATTGGATGATGAAGATGGTGTCTTTCACTCTGACACAGCAGTAATTCATGAGGGGTTAAGGGCTGCGGGCTACCAGAGCAACGCAACAGACAAATGGCTCAAGAATCAATTCTGCCGTGTATGGAAGTTCTTGGTGCACACCCTACTTCTGTGTATCAGCAACAAAGTAGGAGGATGGGATCAGTTCTCTACCCAATTGGGTTGTGGTATTGTTTGTCTTTCTCAAGGGCTAACTTATAATTTTTCTAGGTTTATTTTTTTAAGCCCAGATAGAAATATTTATTGATGAAAGTTTTCTTACCTTTGAGCCTATCTCTCCTGAAAGGCCCAATGATGCTCCCAATACCACTGAGCAATCTGTTGGTGGAGCTGAGGACCCTATTACTCTCACAACTGTCTATGAAATGCTTAACAGATATAATAAGGAAGTTGCTAAATTAAGAAAGGAGCTTGATGTTACTAAATCTTCAATGAGTGCTGAAATAGAAGATTTGAAAGCAAAGGTTCAGGGGTTGGAAGCACAGCTTGGACAGAAAAGGAAGAGAAAGTTTGTGGTTGCTTCTGATGAAGAACCAGAGGAGTCACAGTTGGATCCTCTTGGAGTATTAGCTGATGTGGCTCAACAGGTTGCTGCTTCTTCTCCTAAAGCAACTTCACAAAGGAAGACTATTCAGTTCAGCAGAAAAAGAAGAAGACTATATCTGGCTAATGTATCTGCTGAGTCTTCTAAAGTTGTTGATGCTCAAGTTCCTGCTGATGAGGAAATGGTGACTGTTGCTTCTGATCAAGGACACACATTACCTGTTCCTACATCCTCAGAAGAACCTTCAATGGTGTTTGTTCAAGGGAGAACCTTTGTTTTGGAACCTGAAACTGCTGGTGCTTCTCCTGCTGTTAAATATTCTACTTCACTTGTTTCTCCTGATACACCTGCTGATTATGTATCATTTTTGGATCTCTACCATGATGATATTCCTACTGAGCTATCTACAAGTCTTCCTACTGTAGATTTGTCTGACAAAGGCAAAGCAATTTTAGATGATGAAGTTATTGATCTTGAGTCTATGACTGACAAGGAAATATCTGAGCAGGCAAGAATGATTAAAGAGTATGAAGATCTGATGAAAAGCAAGGCACTCCAAGAGAAGCTTACAGCTCAGTTTACTTCAAATCTACCTCCTGCAAGACAAAGAGAATTGGATGCTCAATCCATTCATTTTACTGATGAGCAGTGGGATACCTATACTATGCAAGCTGCATCAAATCCTACTCTTGCTCAGAGTATACTGGGAGTTGATTTTGATAGTGAAAATTTTGCTGCTCAAATGGTGGCAATTGGACAACAAAAGAAGAAGGCTGCAGCAGAGAAGAGAAAAGCCATTGCAGCTCAGAAGGCTAAGGCAGAGAGAGATAAACCAGAAACTGAAGCAGAAAAGAGAACTTACATGAGGAATGTGGTTTATATGCAAAGTACTGCCATCTATACTTCTGGTTTGAAAAAGAAGCAAGTATGGAATCTATCTGACTTTGAGTTGCTGAAGCTCTATAATGCTATCATGAGGAATATTAAACCAGTCTCTCAAGTGAAAAGGATTGCTAGTGTTATGGATGCTCCTGATGCCAAGAGATCCAAGACTGCTGAGACTGTGGATATACCTGCTGATGGTGTGGATACTGCTGATGGTGTTCAAACTTCTACAAAGGGTGACACTTCCATTTCTACTGATGAAGCCTCTGCAAGTCAACCATCAATGCTTCATGTTCCTACTGATGTTTCTATTGTAGCAGTTCCTACTGAAGCAGTTGCTGATCCTGATTTGAATCAAAATGTGAAGAAAAGTACTCCTTCTACTTCTTCTTCTGTATCTGCTGATAAAGGAGGATCATTTCTTTTCCACTTCTTGACAAGAAGAGCTGAGCAAGAAGCTGCTAAAGCTAAGAAGGCTAGGGAAGTAATGGATCAGCTGTATCATAAAGGTATCTCAATTCCTTCTGATGCTACTACTTATGTTGCTACTGAAGATGCCTCTGGTGCATCTGACACAGTAGATCCTTCTATCTCTATAGGGATTTCTGTACCTGGTAGAAGAAAGAAGAGGATGTCTCACAAGAGACATGTTGCACTTAGAAGATCTGTGAGGATCTCTAAGAAAAGGACTGCTAGGAAGGAGAGATCATCTAAACGTGTGGATCTACAGGCTGACAATGCTACATTTCTCAAGAAAGGTTCTCCTACAACTTTTCCAGAAGATTCTTATAGTGTGTTGACAGATTGGAAGGTGATTGATAGACATCTCAACACAATTTATAGACTGGATGGATCTTCTATGGAATTTACTTTCTTGAAAGATATACTACATTTGGTGGATAAAAAAAGACCTGAACACACTTTATGCCTTTGTGTCACATTATTATGCAAATCATAAACCAAAAGGCTCAGGGTTGTACTTATTGGGAGATCTGCAAGTACTGTTTGCTTCTCAGACTCCTAAGGATACAGGGTATTCTATTTGGAAGGATTCTGAGCTATGGAAGGTTGATACATGGAGGTTTTATCCCTATCCAAATGTACATGTGGTGGAGACTAAGTGTGGAATGAGAGTTTGCATGTTCTCTGATCAGCAGTATCCAATGTCACCTAAACTGCTGAAAAGATTGTTGAGAAAGAAGTTGGAGGTTCCTCCAAATCCAGTTTCTAATGATCTCACACATGCTGAACAATTGGTTGGTTTGATCAAGTCTCAGCTTCTACAACAGAAAGCTTCTACTTGATTCTGGTATTTTATGTTGTATATTTTCATTTTTTAGTAAAAAAAAAGTGTGTGTATGTTTTGTTGTACTAACTATTTGCAGGTTTGTTGTATAGTAACTCTGTTGATGGTTATCAACTCACCAGAAGTGACTTGTGTCCATCAAAGAGTTGGCTAGTCCAAAGGGTACAGCTTTGGTAAAGACACATCAAATCTGTTGATGGCTGTAATGGTTTGCCCAAAATCATAGGGTACTCAACTCACCCATGCTTAATTGCTGAGAGTTGAAATGGTCATCAATTCACCATGGATCTTATTCTTTGAAAATCCTAAGAATTGACTAGCCCATGAGTATATGGCTTGTGGTAAAGGCTGTGGAAATCCATATTGGTTATCAATTCACCAAGGATGATTCCTTTAAGAATTGGCTAGTCCTGAGCAAACGGATACAGGTAAAGACAACTTAAATCCGTTTATAGTTGATGATTTACTAAAAATCATATGGTTATCAGTGTACCATGGTTTTCGAACTAAAACATTTGGCTACTCCAGTAGTGATGGCTATTGGTAAAGAGACATCAAATCCATTATTTTCAATGATTCCCCTCTCACAGGAGTTAACACACCTGGATGTGATGAGAATAGTATGAAACTTCTAATGTTTTGATGTATCTGCTGTCATTTGTTGCTGCAAAGATCTGGTGTTTCAAGATTGTCCATCATAGAGATGTGGAGTTTTTGGTTCTTTGCTGCTGATGTTCGAAGTCAATCCTCTATCCAATGCTGTGTTTAAAGATCTATCAAGAAATCTTGAACTTAACTATGTAAAATTCAAGATTAGGGGAGGATTGTTGGGAATTCTGCTAAGTGAGAATTCTGCTGATGGTAGCTGCTGATGGAATCTGCTGAAGACACAGATTCTACTGATGAAGTGATACTGCTGAAGATTTAGTTTCAGCATATTGTGTTTCTGCGGATATAGTTAAACCGCGTATTATGTAATGTAGTTAGGATATGTAGGAACCCGGAAACAACCTAAATCACGACCATGTTCACCTAAATCTAGAGAGAGAAAGTGAGATGTAGAGAGAGAGAGATGGGAGGATCATGAGTGTGAAAAAAGAACTTGTATTATTACCAAATGATCAACCAACCTCACAAATGAGGTTTACAATTCTTAATATAGAGCTAGGCATGTTAGCTTTCATGCTTATACAAGTTTAGCCCTTGAAGTTCTATCTATCTAATAAACATGAACAAACAACTTTGAAATACTTTCTTACGCAACCTATTATAATATTCGACTTTAATGACCGACACTTCATATTATAAAAATATGATGCTAACAATCTCCCCCTAAGTGTTGGTCATTGAAGGTTGCGTGGCGTCTTCGTCTTTATCTTTAAACTTCAACATTATTGCTCTTGACGTCTTTAGAAAACATTAGCTAAGTCATTGTTCAATGTTCATCATTCTTTGTTCCTTCATGCTTTGTGATCTTTACACCATGACTTTTCTTTGTTCTTTGTTGTTGTGGTTGTTCATCTGCCTTTTCTCACAGCTTCGTCTTTGTAGGTTGATCGCCTTTCCAACATGCTCATACATCTTTAGTCTTTGCCATAGATATATTTGTTGTCGCGGTTCTTTCACTTTGATCTTTGTCACTTAACTTTGTAGATTCTTCTTTTTGGCGTAGAATCTTTCTTTGACTGTTGCTTTCCTTTGATCTTAGTGAGAACTTTCCTTTGACTTTGAGATGTATGTATGAGCATGTGGAAACCAGTGTGTGGTGGTTGTACCTGCATAAAACAGTTAGCAATAAAACATCCGGTACTTACAGGTTCGGAATTAGAGATCGTCAACAGCATATTGTGAAGACTTTCTCCAACCCTTACCATGGCCGTTCCTAATCGGATACCCTCGAAAGAGCTTACACAGACATACCGAAGTACACCCACGATTAGGTGAGTCGCTGGAGATCACCCCACGACTGTAGACCGTTTGGAATCCACCGAAACACTAAGCGTAACCCACAAGAGATTACCGAAGTGACCTGCTGTCAGGGCTGTTTGATGTTGACCCTGGCAGGAGTTTCCGTTCAATCATTGAGAAGTACATAAGTAAATTCTCTCATAAACGTTCTGGCAGATTGCTAAGACCTGCGTAGGACTCTAAAGTTTACATCTGGCGTCCATTGATGTAGAACAACCAGTGTAATAATATCGTGTGTTCCTATGAGATCTTTTGATGAATCTCTTGGCTCTAGACTCAATAAGTGCACATTTAGTCATCGGAGGAATGGAGCAGAGTACCTCCTTTTCAATATCAACACACTCGGAATGAGTGGTCAATAGATTATGCAGGGTTCTCCGTGAGAATGAAACAAGTATCTTTTGAGAGATACCCGAGTGGCTAGAAGGTTTAAGTGCAGTGCGTCACTGGGTCCATGACGTCTTGTCTTCAATACCGATGTCACCTTAGTAACAATCAGTAGCAAATGAATTGAACCCGGTGTCTGACCTATGGTTGAATATATGGAGGGCTCATTTCTTTTCACCCTTTCTCATTTCATTTCTTTTTAATTCTTCAACCCCTTCTTTCCCTTTCATTCTTTACTCCTTCTTTTAATCATACCTAAGGACTTCTAATTCTATCTATTGGAATTGTCCTTGGGTAGATCCCTCCGGTTCTGGCGGATCATAGGACGGTTTTTCCTAACCTTAGTCACCTTATATCACCATGACTATCCTATTGTTGCCATAAACCATTTGCTTGAAAATCTCTCAAAGTGTTTATGATCATAAAACACATTTTTGTTAACACATTGAGAGTTTTGCACTTTTGAAATACTCCCCCTTCACATGTGCTCATGATATGTTAAGATAAATTTGCACATGTTGGGTAGAGTTGGCACTTTTTGAATTGATCCACTCTTAATAGACATATACCCGAGGGACACGTTTACGTTGCTTAGTTAAAGGGATCCATTATCAGCTTTTAGGTGACAACTAGCCCTAATAACTAACTTGATGTTGTTAACATTCCTAAAAAGGAAGTTAGACCCGTCATGGTAAACATCTAATTAAGAGTTTCTCGAAATGGTACTTTTCTACTTGGATAAATCCTTTCGAATACTAACATTTTGTTTCGTCAATTCGAGAGTCAATTCTGAGTCTAGTATAAGACTTTTATGTCTTTACTTACGAGCTCGAGATTCTGCCACAACTTTTGAACATTTTTGATCACATTTAATCACGTCTTCTCCCCCTCAAAAATAGCATACCGTGATATTTTTGATATCAACTGATTAAATAAAAGCATTTGGAGAGAAAGACGGACTTTTTCGCATGAAATTGGAACATTTTCTTTTTGATTTTTATACTCCCCCTCAAAGAAAGCATATTGTTTAAACATAAAGTTTAAAATCAATTTTAATGGATTTAGAGGGAGTTTTTTCTTTGAAATACGAGTTATGTACTGAAATGTACACAAGTCATTTTGTTTTGAGGCTAAGTGCTTAAAAAGTTTTTGAAACCTTTGTTTTTAATTAAGCACTTTCCTTTCTTTGAAAAACGAGTTCTTAGTTGAAATACTAAGAAGTCATCAATTAAGCTCGGGTTTCGTACTGAAGTATACGAAAGCCATTGTGAAGAAAAATTTAGAGAAACGACATGTTTTAGAAAACATTTAAATGAACTCTCGCTCAAGCATATGTACATATCCGTGTCATTTTTGAAAGGCATTTCTAGAAACGTACATAATATCGATTATACGAGAGACATGTCGTGAGAAGAATATTTTTGGATTTTTAGATTTTATATTGTTTTTGTGTTTTTGAAAATTTTCTATTTTTTATTTTGTTTTTGTTGGTTTTTCAAATTTTGTATTTTTTTTTTTCAAAAATATTTACAGCGAAGCGGTTTTGAAAATGTTTTTCAAGAAGATTCGAGAAGACGTTCTAACTCCTCAGGGGTTAGGCTTCGCATGCCAATTCGTCGAACTAATTCGTCAAACCTTTCTTTTGGAAGGGCTTTAGTAAATAGATCGGCAAGTTGGTAATCCGTCTTCACGAAATGAATTTCAACTGTACCCTCTTCTACGTGCTCTTTTATGAAGTGGTAGCGGACTCTAATATGCTTCGTCTTAGAATGATGCACGGGGTTGCACGAGATGGCTATGGCACTTTTCGAGTCACAATACATAGGTATGCGGTCGAAATGAAAACCATAATCTGTGAGCTGTGTCCGCATCCAAAGAACTTGGGCACAACACGCAGATAGAGACACATACTCGGCTTCCGCGGTTGACAGTGTAGTGCAATCCTGTTTCTTAGACGACCAGCTGACCAGTTTTTCACCCAAAAATTGTGCTCCGCCTGATGTACTTTTTGCTGTAACTTGATCACCTGCATGGTCGGCATCTGAAAATGCTGTTAGATTAAACCCCGAATCCTTCGGATACCAAAGTCCCATGTTAATGGTTCTTCGAAGATACCGAAAGATCCGTTTAACCTCTTTGAGGTGAAGTTCGGTAGGCTTTGCCTGAAACCGTGCTAAGAGACAAACAGCAAATTGAATATCTGGTCGACTAGCAGTTAAGTACATGAGAGAACCAATCATACTCCGATATTTCTTCGGATCTATGGGTTTCCCGAATAAATCAGCACCAATTTTCGGTGAAGTGACCATTGGAGTACCAACAGAGTCACAATCTTCCATGCCATGTTTCTTTAAAATCTCAATTGTATATTTAGCTTGATTGATAAAAATACCACTAGGGGACTGATGTACTTGTAAACCAAGAAAGAATTTTAGTTCCCCCATCATGGACATTTCAAATTTGCTTTTCATGAGATTTTCAAATTGTTTTGAAAGATTAGGATTGGTTGATCCAAAGATGATGTCATCGACATAAATTTGAACAATTAAGATGTCATCTTTGTGTTTTTTAGTAAACAAAGTTTTATCAACCGTTCCTGTGGTGAAATTGTTTTTCAGCAAGAAAGAAGACAGTTCGTCATACCACGCCCTTGGAGCCTGTTTCAAACCATAAATGGCTTTCTTAAGCCTGTAGACGTAGTCTGGATGTTCTTTGTCAACGAATCCCTCTGGCTGCGTCACATACACTTCCTCTTTCAGAGTTCCATTCAAGAATGCAGTCTTAATGTCCATCTGATAGACGGTGATGTTTTTGTGAGCGGCATAAGCTAAGAAAATCCTGACTGCTTCAAGTCTAGCAACGGGCGCGAATGATTCTTCGAAATCTATCCCTTCTTCTTGCGGATATCCTTTAGCCACAAGACGAGCTTTGTTGCGGATTACAGTCATTTCTTCATCCAATTTGTTCTTCCACAACCATTTAAGATCAAAAACACGTTTCTCAAGTGGTCGAGGTACAAGTTCCCAACTATCGTGTAAATTGTATGAAAGAATTTCATCCTGCATCGCTTCAATCCACGGGTATTCTGCCATTGCCTCTCGAATGTTCTTAGGTTCTTTCAAACTTAAAGCACAGATGTAGATACATAATTCGAGATCGGTGGCAAGTTGTCTCCTCGTCTGAACTGGCCTGGATGGTTCACCAATGACATGTTCGATTGGATGGTCTTTAGTCCATTTGAGTGTAGAAGGGTACCTTGAATTCAACATATGCGTGTTAGATGGTTCATGTAACCTCGAAGAAGATGATTCAGATTCAGAAGCAAACGGGTTTTCAAAAACTTCTTCTTCTTCGTCTAACGTAGCATTTTGTTGTGAAGATTCTCCTTGAAAAGTTGAATTTTGGTTTTGCTCATCAACTCTTGGTAGAACAGTTTCAATCACTGGAGATGCTGGAGTAGATGTTGATGATGTTGTTGAGGGAGTTGGTGCTTGAGTTTCGACTGTTGTAGATGCATCTTGTGTTTGTGGTGGTGGTGGTTGTTGATGTTGAGCGGGTGCAGCGGAATGTTGTTTAGATGCATTTGTCGAATTTCCACCATAATATTCATCAAACATGAACTCGAAGAAGTTTTCCAGTTCTTGACTTGTCGGTTTATCTGGTGTAGTTGACTGAGCTCCATTAGGTACGAGTCCTGAACTGATATGTCCAGAAGTCTTTCTGTTATGTTCGGGTCCTAATCCGGATTGATTAGAAGCCATTGGATTAAGCGCGGGTTCTAGAGTGAGTCTCTCAGAAGCCATTTGTGAAATCTCATCAAACTTGACATTCATCGTCTCCATTATCCTTCTCAATCTCCTATTATACACCCTGTATGCCCTCGAAGTTTCTGAGTAACCAATGAAGATTCCAATATCACCCTTAGCTTTCAATTTACCAAGATCTTCTCTGTCGTTCGTCGGATAGCACAAAGCGCCAAACACGTGAAGATAAGAGATATCTGGTTTTCGACCATTCACAAGCTCATAAGGTGTTTTGTTGAATCTCGGATGAATTAGGGATCGGTTTTGAGTGAAACAAGCAGTGGCGACAGCATCAGCCCATAAGAATAGTGGTGCACTGGAATAAATCAGCATTGTGCGAGCAGCTTCCACAAGAGTTCGATTTCTTCTTTCAACTACCCCATTCTGCTGTGGAGTTCTAACAGCTGACGTTTGGTGTGTAATACCAACATCTTCAAAATACGTTCTCAACTCCTGATTCGTGAATTCTGTGCCATTGTCTGTTCTTACGATCCTTACTGGAGCTTGAAGTAGAACTTGAATTCGCTTCAGAAAGGTGATGATGTGACCAGGTGCTTCATCTTTCGATCTCAAAAACTTTACCCATGTATATCTTGAGTAATCATCAACAATAACAAGAATATACTTCTTCCCATTGATACTTTCAACTCTCATTGGGCCACATAAGTCCATGTGTAACAGATGCAACCTTGCTTCCGAACTAGGTACGGTTTTGGGTTTATAGGTAGCTCTTTTGCTTTTTCCTTGTTCACATGATGGACATAAGTGATCTTTGGTGTATTTGAACTTGGGAAGTCCGGTGACGATGTTATCTTTTGCAAGTTTGTTGATGGTGTCGAAATTGAGGTGAGACAATCTTCGATGCCACAACCATGACTTTGTATCAGTTGCTCGTGTCATGAGACAAATTGGTGATGAGGATGCCATTTGATTGATATCGATTGCATAAAGGTTTGTGCTACGATTTCCAGTTAAGAGATCATCCCCAACCAAATTTCTGACAAAAACCTTATTTCTCCTGAATGCCACCTCTAAATCTGCATCACAGAACTGACCAACTGAAAACAAATTGTGTCCCAACCCTTGAACGTAGTAAACCCGAGTGATTAAGTAATTTCCAAACTGAAGATCTCCATAACCCGAAATAGCTGCAATGTGATCATTTCCAAAACGAACTGTTCCCATAAATTTCCATACAAAGTTGATCAGCAGCTTTAAGTTCCCGGTCATGTGCTTGGAGCAACCCGAGTCGACGATCCAAAGACAAATTTCGACAACCTGCCAAAAACAGAAGAGTTTGTATTTGGAAACCGTGTTGAATTAGGTTCCATTGGGTTAGGGGTACAATCCAAATCACATTCATAGATGGGTGCTACTTGTTTAGCTTGAGCTAGTTCTAGTTTTCCATCCTGGAGTGTGAATTCTCTACCCGTTGGTATCCAAACACAATACTTGAGATAGTTCCTAGGCGTGTAAATATTAGTGGTGTTCCTAAGTGTTTTAATTAGATTAGCCACATATCTAGATTTAGCACTAGGTCCTTTTCGAACATCTTTCTGTTTAGGCATCACATTCTCATTCGTAGAAACACATTCATCATGAACATCATTAATTAAAGATTTCTTGCATTTTAAACCAACAGAGTCATTACATGCATTAGAAACAGTACGCTCGACATTACATTCAGATGAAATATGTCTCTTATTACAAAGCGATAAATTCCTATGGTGTTCTTCTACTTCATCCACTTTATTCTTGCAATTACTCTTAGTGACAGGCAAGACTCTATTGTTCCTTGTATTGCTCTTAGGCTTTAGTCTGCTGTTCCTAGAGGTGCTTGCTATTCCTGTAGAAGGTAAGGCACACGCATTAGGATTTATTTTGTTGTCATTTTGAGCATCCATAGACTTATTAGAATTATCCTTTTTGCATTTTTCATTTGTCCTAGATGTTTAGGCACACGCAATAGTGGGACTAATCCTAAAAAGGCCTGGGGCTATCACTTTTGGTTTTTCGACAACAACTTTGTTTTTCACAACATTCTTTTCTTTTTCAACATTCTTTGGCAAAGGTGATGGAATGACTGTTTTTGATAAATCTTTGTTCACATCGACTTTTGGAGCAAACCGAGAAATTGACATTTTTGGTTTTACAACCGTATAAAAAGTATTTGGTTTCTCCGAAGTCTTTGGTTTTTCAAGCTTAGTTTCCACACCCTTTCCTTTTAAACTTTCAAGCTGAGACTTCAAAAGATCATTTTGCTCTTGCAACTTCTTGAAATCACGCTCATATGACAATTTGTCATACTTGCATTCTTCCTTTTTTCGATCAAGTTGTTTAAAATATGACACATTTTCTTTTTCAAGTTTAATAAGAGCATTTTCATATTTTGAAACAAGTGCGGAAGTCTCAGTTCGAAGTCTTTCATCATCCTCAACAGAATATGTTTGCAACACAATAGACATCACATCAGTAGACAAAACAGCTTCGAAGAGAGAGTCATTTAATCTATCCAAAAGTTTCATGCTTTCACGAGTTTCATTAACTTCCTTTACCAGGGATATGTGGTCATTGACAAAGTCGTTTGTTTCTTTTAACAAAGCATTTTCGAGATGTATTACTCTCGCACTGATGTTATACAGTGGGATTTTAATTTCTGTTTGAAACACCTTTTTCTGTTCTTTATGAAAACTCGAGTGCCAATTTTCAATACTGATTGTTGTTTTGGAATCAACAATGCTTTGAAGAACTTTGATTCTCTTTTTCACATCATCAAGTATGCCTCTAGTTTCACTTGTGTTAAAAGGATTGTCTGACGACATCTGTTCCATTTTTGAAAGATTTTTAGAGACAACTTGTGGTTTTGAAAGCATTTTCTTGAAAATCGATGATTTGGAAACATTTGGTGTTTGTTTTTGAGGGACAAAAGTGATTCCATTAAGTTCGTTCCATTTGTTATAATCAATAGGTTTTAAATCTGGATTCTTTTGTTTCATTTTGTTTTGACTCTCTTCCGCATGAGCTATTGTATCATCATAATCACGCACATAAGGAGGATCATGTTTCTCATATATCACATTAGCATTGTAAATCACATTCTGTTCTTGCTGGGCTTTCTTGAGATTACAAGGAGTTTTGTTACCAAGAGCCATTTTATATTTTGTGTGGTAAATCGGATCTGTTTGATTTGTAATCATTTGAATGGTTTGTGCTGAATGACCCGTTTTAACCAACAAATCTTCAAGTTTTGCAATCTTATGTTCTGACTCTATGATTTCTTCCAAAAGCTTATCTTCTTTCTTTGCAAAGTCTTTTTTCAACTCATCCCGTTCTTTTTCAAGATTGGTATAAGCTGTTTTTTGTTTAGAAAGTTGGTTTTGCAAATCAGAAATTTCCGCGTTTAGGGATCTAATTTGCTTTTGTAAATTAACATCAAGTGTATCATATTTTATTTGCAAATGTTTTTCCCTTGAAACAGAATTTTGATAACCAGTTTCTAACTCAGACAATCTTTGTGTATGAAATTGAAAAGCTTTTTCTTTTTCCTTGTATCTCGCAAGCTCAGCGGTCAATTTAGCATTCGCGGCCTTAGCTTCGCGATTGACCTTTTTCACATTCTCAATCTCAATTTGACAATTATTCAACAATGATTCAAATAAAGCACGTGTATCCTCATCATTCTCAGCATGTTGTGAAACAAAGCCTCCATTATGATTCATATCGGGAGTTGTCGAATCAATATTGCTATTATTCGCGTGTCCTTGTATGTATCATAATCGTATGCTTGTGTCTCAGAATGCTGTTCCTCATGAGGGGACATATTAAACATAGCATTGTTGTTGAAAGAATTGTTTAATGGTACCTCAGATATTGCACTGGCGTCATAAACCGGAGGTGTCTCAGAATCTGTGTCGTACTTAGCCTCCTGGAGATTCGCCATGAATATGCAGTTTGCATCAATATCCTCACAGTCTTCCATATCATCCATAAGTGCCATGTAGTCAATCTCCTCAGCATTCAACTGAAATCCTGCTTTCTGCTTCTGAGCCAGCATCAATGCTTTCTGCAAGTACTCAGGATCTTTCTTATCCATCCTAGAAGGACAGTTTCTTGCCATGTGACCGACACCCTGACAATTAAAACACTTAACCAAATTTCCTTGATTCACGTTCATATTCCCATTGTTCCCTCCAACCTGAGCTGCAACATTTCCAACCTGATTTCCCATAGCCTGATTACCAACATACTGACCCCGTTGATTCCCAACAAACTGACCCATCTGATTCCTTTGACCCATCCTATTTCCTGCATACTGACCCATTTGATTCTGATTCCCCATGTGAAAGCCCGTAGCATATCCTTGCTGATTCCCCATAACACCAACCATTTGACCCGTATTGCCCATATTGAACCTCGGTTGAGCAATCTGCTTGTTACGAGTGTTCGATGAAATTCGTTGGTTGTTGTTAGTTGGAGTTGAATAGCGTCCTTGGAATGCCTTAGTCAGAAGAGCAAATGCTTGAGTTATTGCAGCAAGATTCTCATCATTATCAGTGAATTCGGGTTCTTGGAATAGTTGATCTGGTTGTTGTTGTTGAATGACATCGTGTTGTTGTGGGTAGAATGATTGTTGATAGAGAGGTGTTGGTTGTGAAACGTATGGTTGTTGCACATAGTTGTGAGTGGAAGATGATGATGGTTGTTGTGTGTTCACTGGTAGAGGTGTTGGTGTTGTAGCAATGAGTGCAAGAGGATCATGATTCTTAGCCAACTTTTCCTTCCTAACTTCATTTGCCTCAGCTTGGTTTTGCTTCAAGAAGTCATAGATTTGATCATAATCCACCTGATGAAGATTCTTTGTTTGGTTGACAATTGTGACAAATCGACCCCATTCTTCTGGTAGATTGTTGATGAACTTAATGTTTGTCACAATTTGTCGTGGTTCCAACTTGTTTCTGATCAGCTCATTCATCAAGGTACAAAACCTGGTGTAGTATGATTCAATCTGTTCACCTGCTGTGGACGTGAAGTTCTCCCATTCTGTTAGAAGCTTGTTCTCAACATCTTGTTGTCCAATTTCTGTTCCATGACAAAGTCTTCTAACTCGTTCCCACATAGCATAAGCTGATTG
Organism: Artemisia annua; assembly: GCA_014162995.1. Taxonomy (NCBI): domain Eukaryota; kingdom Viridiplantae; phylum Streptophyta; class Magnoliopsida; order Asterales; family Asteraceae; genus Artemisia; species Artemisia annua. Next base: position 29,954 of record LBNU01039306.1, read on the forward strand.
ACAACTGTCGACTGCAGCAAAGATCTCACGAGGTAAACCAAGTTGAATGAGATGCATTGCCATATCATCTGCTTTAATCTGCTTCCAGTCTTCAGCTGTGTAATCTTCTTCCTTTTGGAGACGAAAGAATGGTTGAGTAGGAGGTGTTCCATCTGGATTACCCGGATCAAGGATTTCTTTTGGCTGGAATGGACCGTTTTCAATGGATTTGATCATGAGTTTACCATCATCTTTGGTTTTGATGTAGCGAAGCATACGGCTTGTCCATGGAAGATAACCACCTTTTTCAAGCATATGAGGACGGTTTTCAGCACCAGCAGCATGAATATCTTGTTGAGATGCCATTGATTCAGTGATGATTTGATAAAGTTGATTTAGGATCGTTCCAACGAAATTGGAGTAGAGTTTGGTGTTGAATTTGTTGTGAAAATCGGTTCTGAAAACTTAAAACGTCAATAACTTCTTCTCGGAGAGGATTTAGACCTTGAAGGTTGGGTTGAATGATCTTTAGATATGGGATACATATGATCACACATTTCTGATAACTTATGTAATTTTGAGGGGCTAGATATGGGATTTTATAGTCTATCTAGTTTGAGTCTAATTTGATATTCACTGCATGAATTGAGTTCATACTATTAGTCATGACTGTTCATTTGCCCCATTACAATGTTGGGATTGTTATGGGTGCACATATAAATATACTCGTATCTACTTCATTTGCCCCAATCTAACACCACAACACCAGCAATTATGTAATCTTACTCGTATCTGCTTCATTATGTAAATAACAAATCTAACACCACAACACCAACAATTATAATCCAACCAACCACGCCTTTGGTGATATTACTTTTATTACTATATAGAATATTAGTCCCTAAAATAGGTTCTAACCATTTCTTATTTCTTAATATGATGTATTTGGCCCGTAAAAGAAATGGCCAAAATGTTCCAAACATGACTGATGATCATGTATTGCACCTCTTGAATGGTCTAAATAGTGAAATACGATAACAATCGTATTCTTGATGACAACAGAAGGCATTACCACCTCATGAATATCCAAAATAGTTAAATGCAAAAAATTAATATTATTGATGAAAATAGCAAGTAAAAACAAGTACAGAAGAACAACTAAATGAACAAAACTTGATTTTGGCTACCTGCTATGTGAAAGAACTTAACTAACCAAAAAGAAACTGAATCAATATATTGTACTTTGTATTTTTACAGATGGCGTGTGTTGCTCCTGGCTACCACGGAGGGGATGCAGGTGGTGATCCTCCCGAGGATCAACAGCGACGTCTACCCTACCAGTGTGAAGGTAAGAAATTGCGGACTATTTTATAAACTTTAATTTGATTACTTGTATTTTTATGACTCACAAAAAAAACGTTAATTTGTTACGGTATAAGGGAATCCAGACACCATCCTAAGCATTGTGTTTCGTTAGATCTGATCTTATGCTTATTTTGAAAACGTTAATTCTGATACTATTGTCTTACTGCGGTCCCCTGTTTCCAGTTGTAGCTCATTAAAATTGGAACTGTGATTAGATGAAGATTGTTTTGGTTTTATCAAGATAGTGACCGAGTTAGAACTGATATGAAGGTTAGATGCTCTATGTAATGCATTTTGTCTTTTTGAATCATATGAACTTGATTTGACCCTACCTTCATTCTATACAACTAGTATCCAACAATATAGAAGGATAGAAAGACCAATAGTGAGAGACGAGATTATGCTTGAATGAAATGTAGTTGAAACAATCTAAAATTTCATGGTGTCTAATGGATCCAATGAACAATTTAATGATTTGTTCATTATTTTATCTATATTCTAATACAGTGATGTTTGCATATTTGTTATTATTTGGTATTTAATTATTTGTTAATTGACACGAAGAACTTATTCGCAAATCTGACCGTATTCGTCATTTGTTATATCAACTTTCTTGTTATTTTTGAACTACACAGGGAGAAATGAAGGCTATACAAGATGCAATCAAAGAAAAAAAGATGGATCCCAAGACAGACCGCTAGATAATTGATGAAGTCCTGGATTCTCAAAATCGGGGACATATTGAGGGTGTAGGCAGGGTGGTACCGGGCACGGGCTCGAGTTCTAGGAGCTCACAAGTGGACCAAGGTTTCTGTACCTGGGAGGAGATTGAAGAGATAAAGAAGCAACATGCAATGGAGCTACAGGAGCAAAAAAAAACTTATTTACGCAATTTCTAGATATCTACAACCGTCAACAAGGTACAACTGCTTCACAATTTCAAATGCCCGACTCATGCACTCCTATGTTTCTTGATTCTACATGTACTCGTGGGGGTCCTAAGTACACATATACGTCTATAGTGATGCCATACATAAGCAAGCTATGAAGAAGAGTCAGAAGTTCTTAAATTATTGAGAATTTTATTATGTACCACATTACAATTTTATATTTGGTTCAGTTATATACATTCCAATTTTTGTGTATTTGAATTTGTTTTTATATATATTTGAATTTGTTTTGATATATATTGATTTCTTAAATGTGACTAAAACATACATATCGTCACAATTATTAACATTTTTTGTCACTGTTTGCGTAATTCGTTGTGAGACTAAATATTACAAAAGGTCACACAAAACCAAAAATTCATGTGGCCATTAGATGAACAATAGTCACAAAAATACGTATTTCTTCACTTTAAACAACCTATAGTCACACTTAATAACACATTTGGACACTTTTTTGCTTAATTGTTTGTGAGTAAACACCCAAAACAAACTTGATTTGTGTGACTAAATATTACAAAAGACCACACAAACATAAAGTTTATGTGGCAATTGGATGAAAACAGTCACAGAAAATACACATTTATTTGCTTTAAACAGTATATAGTCACACTTATTCATACTTTTGGCCAATTTATACTTAATTGTATGTGACTAAATACGCAAAAGAAACATGCTTTGTGTGAATAAATGTTACAAAAGACCACACAAACATGAAATTCATGTGGGCATTGGATGATCAATAGTCACACAAAATACGCATTTCTTCACTTTAAACACCATATGGTCACACTTATTCACACTTTTGGCCACTTTATGCTTAATTGTATGTGACTAAATACCTAAAAGAAACATGCTTTGTGTGACTAAATGTTACAAAAGGCCAAACAAACATACAATTCATGTGGCCATTGGATGATCAATAGTCACACAAAACACACATTTATTCACTTTAAACACCATATGGTCACACTTATTCACACTTTTGGCCAGTTTATGCTTAATTGTATGTGACTAAATACCGAAAAGAAACATGCTTTGTGTGACTAAATGTTACAAAAGGCCACACAAACATGCAATTCATGTGGCCATTGGATGATCAATAGTCACACAAAACACACATTTCTTCACTTTAAACATCGTATGGTCACACTTATTCACACTTTTGGCCACTTTATGCTTAATCGTATGTGACTAGATACCCAAAGAAACATGCTTTGTATGACTAAATGTTACAAAAGGCCACACAAACATACAATTCATGTGGCCATTGGATGATCACTAGTGTCACAGAACACATATTTCTTCACTTTAAACACAATATGGTCACACTTATTCACACTTTTGGCCACTTTATGCTTAATTGTATGTGACTAAATACCTAAAAGAAACATGCTTTATGTGACTGAATGTTACAAAAGACCACACAAACATACAATTCATGTGGCCATTGGATGATTAATAGTCATACAAAACACACATTTCTTCACTTTAAACACCATTTGGTCACACTTATTCACTCTTTTGGCCACTTTATGCTTAATTGTATGTGACTAAATACCCAAAAGAAACTTGCTTGTGACTATACAATGTTTACGGTCACTAATACTGATTAATCCAACGAAATTTAAAGCTAATTAGTCACACATATTTAGGTTTTGGTTACTCTTTTGAAATAGAGACTAAAAAGAACTCGAACATGTGACCATAGTACCCTATGGTCACGCGCCCTTTAGTCACACACACTCGAAAAATCGTGTGTGACTATATGTATATCGTCACACTTATTGAGTGTAGCTAATTCCCATTTTTGTACTAGTGAACCTTCCCGATTCGTTAGTATAAGCTACCACCACTTAGCACATGATCCCTACACCTTAATCCTAGCCACTAATCACTCTTAGGACCTTAATCTAGGCACTAATCCTTAATCTAAAATGCTAATCCTAAACTTAACCCTAAACCTAGATTAAGCCTAAAAGTAAGACTAAACTAGCACCTTGAGCACCTTAAGCACCACAAACGCCTCTAGCAACCTACAAGGAAGGTTATGCACCTCCTTTTCATCCTAAGCAACCACCCTAGCACCACACAAATAGCTTACAAGTAGGTGATGCACCTACTTGTCACATAGTGTGTTTGCATGGCAAAACCACCACCACAAGCCCTTTAGCTACCACCATAGCCTTCCTTAGTTATCCCTAGCCTTTCTTAGTCACCCCCACCTGTTCTAAACCACCACAACACGTTAACTTGGCCATTATTCCAAGTTTATTTAGCCTAGAGGGCTAACGAGCCCTATAAATAGGCGTATACCCATTTCATTTCAAACCATCCCATTTCACTTCTCCACCTCAAATACTCTAGTCCTAGAAGTAGTATAAGGTCCCTAGTAAGCCTAGGAGTCGAGAACACTAAGCCTAGATGATGAGGTGAAAAGTGTACCCATTTTAGAGGGTCATTTAAGCCCTAATTCGTGTTAATATGATCAAATATTTCCCTAAATCGTTCCTTTTGTCATTTTAGGTACTTTTGAGAAGAATTCTGGAAAACACATCATTTTGGACATTTTTGGAGCATAAAGTGAAGAAAACGACAAAGTCTCAAAAGAATGCTGGAAATCCTTCTTGACAGCGTCAGAGTCACAAGGTGACGCTGTCAGCCAACCAAGACAAAGGAGTGGATTCTGACTATACGTGACGCCCTAAGCAAGAATTGTGATGTTTACACCTGACGACGTCAGGTGTTAACAATCCTAGGCCGTCAGGTGTAATGCTAAAGAGAGACGGCCCAGAGCTATTTTACAAGTGACGGCGTCAGAAGTAGATCTAGGCCATCCGAGAACCCTAATGACGGCGAGCTGACGGCGTCAGAAACTATAACCTGATGCCGTCAGAGTGTATTTTCTATTTATACTTTTCTATTTGTCATTGATTAGTGTGCAACTTTTTGGGAACAAACCCTAGACAATTTTATCAGCTTTTTCAAGGGTTTTTCACCCTTGACTCTTTCATGTTCAATTAAAGATAAGTCTCCATTCAAATTAATCAATATGTCTATGTGTTGGTTAATTATATCTTATGCTTGTCTTTCAATTAACATGCTAGGCTAGATTTATCTTGTGTTTGCTTAGATCTAATGAAACCTAACTATTGATTATTGGTTGTTGGTGTGTTATTAATTGTATTGGATGATTGTTTATCGATGTTAGGCTTAAGAAAACTGGCTAACCTCCTATACGGTAACTTGCTTGAACGTCTTAAGAAACATGAACCAATGCGTACTAGGTTTTTATGGTTGTATTTAATGCATGAGCGAATTCTAATGATCCCATGTTAGGAGCTTCTAGCAGGCTCGACATAGGAGTGAAGTAGGAGCTTATAGAGTTGGGGAAGTACGTACGCCACCCCACGAATGGTATTAAGGAATACACCCGTCATCCACGCAATTAATACACACTAATTAACCGGTAAAAGATAGTTAGGGAGTAAGGAAATCTAAGTAAACACACTTGTCTCCATATAAGTTTCACAACCTTTTATTTTCTTGTTATTTTATTTTAATTGCAATAGTAGTTTTTGGGTTAGTTGACTAGCAACTAATTCCGCCCACTCCTTCAAACCCGAGATTTTACTTGCTTTCATAAAATATAAAAAAATACAAAAATAATCTTCCCTCACCCTTAGACCTAATTAGAGTAGCTTTTCATACCTAACGAACACTATTCCCTGTGGAGAACGATCAATCCCCCGTACTTACCACTACACTATACTACATCGGTCAGGTACACTGCCTGGTGGGGATTGCAAGCTTCTCAAGATTCCTTGAGAGGTAAAACCCTAGTGCGTGGTCGCAATCCCGTGCATCAAAGTTTTTGGCGCCGCTGCCGGGGAATAGTTATTGTTTAGATTGAATTTTTATTTTATTAGGTCTACTCACTTGATTCCTTTTTAGTGAGATTTATATTTTATTTTTCTAGGATTTCTTTAGTCTATCTTTTTCCCAAATCATCCGCTTTAATCTTCCTTGGCCAACATGGTAAACGAAGATTTTTCCAACCATAGAGTCACTAGGAGTCGTAGTTCTTTAGGAAACCTCATCCAACCTTACGCAGAACCTGAAAGGGAAATGCGTAGGTTGAGACAAAGCTTTTCAATGTCTGAACCAATTGGTATCGCCCTCAATTTTGATGAAGCCCTTTCTGAGGAAGAATCCAATCACCACACCACTCCCTCAAGCCCTCAATCTCGTGAAAATGAGGAAATTCTGGAAAATCCCCCCCCCAAGTGCCTCAAATATTATTCATCCCCTACCCCTCGTGGTTTTTCTAATGCTATCGTTTTTCCGAATGAACACACGAGTGAGGTCTTGCATGCAACCGATGTTTGGCTTGTCCAAAATGTATACAAGTTTCACGGATTGAAAGCCGAAGATCCAATCCAACACATCAAGGATTTCCTGAAAATAGTGGATACCCTTCATACAGACGGGTCCACTAGAGGTACCTCCCGGCTACGATTCTTTCCCTTCCCTCCGAATCTATCTTCACATGGGAATAGCTTATCTTAAAATTCTAGGAGAAATTCTTTCCCATAGGAAGAACTTCAACATTGAGAAATGGAATCCTCTGCTTCCACGTGGGACCAGCAGAGCCTATGCACGAATCTTGGATTAGATTCAAGGATCTAATTAGACAAGTCCCCCATCATGGCATTGAACTCTTGTTCCTTGTCCAAATCTTTTACGATAGTGTCTCTAAAATCGACCAAAGGGGAATCAATAACTCGTCAAAAGGAAGGATAGCNATCCATCTTCACATGGGAACAGCTTATCTCAAAATTCTATGAGAAATTCTTTCCCATAGGAAGAACTTCAACATTGAGAAATGGAATCCTCTGCTTCCACGTGGGACCAGCAGAGCCTATGCACGAATCTTGGATTAGATTCAAGGATCTAATTAGACAAGTCCCCCATCATGGCATTGAACTCTTGTTCCTTGTCCAAATCTTTTACGATAGTGTCTCTAAAATCGACCAAAGGGGAATCAATAACTCGTCAAAAGGAAGGATAGCAAACTTAAGTGCCGAGGAAGCATGGGACAGAATTGAGGAATATGCAAATGATCAAGACCATACCTGGGATGAACCTGATTCCATCATGAGCATTTCCAAGACCATGGAAAAGCCTCCTTTTGTTAGCCGGCTGAGTAGGTTGAATGAACAAGTATCTTATCTAGACAAGTCGCAACCAACCAAACGATTATCAAACCCATACTTGATCTGTGATCAATGTGGCGGCCCGCATGAAGTAGAGGAATGCGAGGAGAATACCACCACCACCAAACAAGCATGTTTGTCAAGCCACGACATCTTTGATGATCCTTCCCTCTTAACTTTCTATCAAAACAACGATTTTACCCCTTGGGGAAATCTTGTGGGAAGTGAGGGAGGAAGAGAAAATCCTGACTACAAGGTTAGGAGCACTTTAGAGGATGATCTTGGGCATTTCATGCTTGAAAAGGATCTGCAACTAAAAGGTCTCGATAACCTATTCATGAGCCAACAGAATGACACGAGAGCCAAATTCGCAGAACTCGACGCCATTCTTGATGGCCTCGGCAAACCTCCAACAGATCAAAGAGATCCTTTACTCGCCATCACCACTCGTGCTGGAACAACCACTAAGGATCCACATTACCCAACCCAACAATCTAATGTCACGGAACCCAACACACCTCATGAGGAGGAGGGTGATGGGAACGATGAAACCCCTGAGCAATCCCTTCCGGTGACTTCCTCTCTACCTACTCCAACTAAACAACCCATTAAAGTCCCATATCCATCCCGCCTCAAGAATCAAAAGGCTGAGAATGACAATAAGAGGTTCTTGTCATATTTGAAGGACTCGGTCGTCACCATACCTCTTCTTGATGCATGTTACCATATGCCCAAATATAGTACATACTTCAAGAAGTTGCTAACCAACAGAAAAAGGCTCGAAGGTCTTGTAACCCTAGGTGAAGAATGTTCTGTGGTGACTCAACGAGGACTACCAAAGAAGGTGGATGATCCAGGTAGTTTCACCTTGCCCCGTTCCATAGGATCTCTATCGGTCAAGAATGCTTTAGCTGACTTAGGGGCAAGTATCAATCTTATGCCGCATTTCATGTTCCTCAAATTAGGGTATTCAGGATTGAAACCAACCCGTATGAACATCCAACTAGCCGATAGATCGGTCAAATACCCCTTAGGAATATGTGAGAATGTGCTTGTAAAGGTAGGAAAGTTCAAATTCCCAGTTGACTTCGTCATCCTTGAAATGGAGGAAGAGGACCTAGTGCCCATCATTCTAGGAAGACCAATCCTAGCGACTGCTCGTGCTGTGATTGATGTTCATGATGGTAAACTAACCTTACGAGTAGGGGCCGATAGCTTAACCTTCGACATCAAGGACACAATGAATCTTTCCTTCGAAGCAGCTAACCGNCCTTAGGAATATGTGAGAATGTGCTTGTAAAGGTAGGAAAGTTCAAATTCCCAGTTGACTTCGTCATCCTTGAAATGGAGGAAGAGGACCTAGTGCCCATCATTCTAGGAAGACCAATCCTAGCGACTGCTCGTGCTGTGATTGATGTTCATGATGGTAAACTAACCTTACGAGTAGGGGCCGATAGCTTAACCTTCGACATCAAGGACACAATGAATCTTTCCTTCGAAGCAGCTAACCGACTGTATTGCATCGGAGAAGTCAATGAACTAACCGACGTGATTGACAATTGTGCGGATGAACAAATAGAAGTTGGCTGGTTGCGAGACAAAATTCCCTTACCTCTCTTAGAGGAGGAAAAGACTATAGATGTTAGCGCAGTCTCCTTCTATCCCAGGCAAGAAATCGAACAGCTTGAGCATCGTAAACCAGAGAACAAACTTAAACCTACCATCATCGAACCACCCAAGTTAGAACTCAAGGAACTCCCAAGCAACCTTGAATATGCTTTCCTCCAAGGAGAGGATCAACTTTCGGTAATCATAAACTCTTCTCTAAAAGGTGAACAAAAGGATAAACTCCTAGGAGTTTTAAAAAAATACAAAGGAGTTATAGCATGGAGTGTAGCCGACATCAAGGGGATTGACTCGACCTTTTGCACACATAAAATCCTCATGGAGGAAGATTATAAACCCACCGTGCAACCTCAGAGGCGAGTAAAACCCAACATCAAGGAAGTCATAAAAAAGGAAGTCATTAAACTCCTTGATGCAGGGCTAATTTACCCAATCTCAGACAGTCCATGGGTAAGTCCTGTACAGGTTGTGCCAAAAAAGGGAGGAATGACGGTGGTGAAGAATGATAAGGATGAGCTAGTACCTCAGAGAACAGTAACCGGATGGCGTGTGTGCATCGATTATAGGAAGTTGAATGATGCAACCCGAAAGGATCACTTCCCTCTCCCATTCATCGATCAAATGTTGGAAAGGTTAGCAGGACATGAGTACTACTGCTTCTTAGATGGGTTCTCAGGGTATTTCCAAATCCCTATCGCTCCTGAGGACCAAGAAAAGACCATGTTTACATGCCCTTATGGCACCTTTGCCTACAAGCGAATGCCCTTTGGACTATGTAACGTGATTCGTTGCGTTTTTGTGTCAAAATGTTATATCAAAAATACCAACAAAGTGAAGTCAATGTTATCGTGAGGACAACAAGATGTGGAGAAACACAAGTAAACCCTTCGTGAAAAGGATTACCTCGTAAACTCGTGAAAGTGATATTTGTTTAGACCGGGAAGTGATTTCCCGGGTCGTTTCCCAACGAGGAGTGAATGGAAAGTATCGTGAAAGGTATCGAGATTAAAATCTTGTATGAAAGGTTGTGAGAGTTATTTGGAATTGTTGTACGTAAAATAACGGAAATTGGAAAATTAACAAACGTAAAACGAAATAAACGCAACCTAAATGGGATTAACAAGCAAGGAATGCTAAGGGAAACTTAAAACTAGCTAAAAGACTACGGGAAACATGTTAGGAAAAACGGGGAACCCTAAAACGCAATTTAAGTTAAACACGTGACGTTTATTTAAAACAAACGTCAATGCGCAAAATAAAACGTGAAATTTAAGCTACACTAGTCCCACGGGCATAAAAACAATTTTCCTACGTTCTATTTGATAAAAGAAAATTTTTGGAAAAAAGAAAATTAAAGATTTAATAAAAATTCTATTTATTATGATTTAAATACTAATTAAACTAAATTAAATCCTAATAATTAATCTAACTAACTAATAAATATTATTTTTTTTAACAAATACTTGATGCTAATAAAAACCTAAGAAAAATAGAAAAATGGAGGTGGCAGTACAAATAAGCAGTTTAATAAGCACGATAAGCTAAAAAGGCTTAATTAAGCAAAACAAACAAAGAAGGGCTATGTATTAAATTTTGCATGGTATGACTGAGAAAAGACCAAGGGCAGATGGTAGATTGGTGTTGTGTGAGCTGTGTGACCCAGGTTCGAGTCCTGGGTTTTGCACTTTTTCTTATATTATTATTTTTTTATTTTCTTTTTGCAAACTTACTTATCCAACAAAAATGAACAACTTTTGAAAAAGAGCTTTTACTGAAAACTTTTAAACCAGCTTTTACAAGCTTCAATAGATCCACAGCTTGAAAAAAATCCAACTTGAATGAGCCTTCTCAGCCACTGAACAACTCACCAAATGAGCTAATAAGCCAAATAAGCAATCATGAACAAACAATGGAAAATACCATCTCAATATACTAAAAACAACTAACAAAAACAATTAACCAAAAAGGATCAACCAGATATAGTTTTAACAAGCACAAGGCTGCTGGTGCACACCAGCAGCATAAGGGTTCAAATGGGCAAAAAGATGGGGCACAAATAAGCTAAAGAATGAACAAGTGAATGCAAACATGGAACACAATCAACAAGACAGTACTAAGGGCTTCCTAAATAAGCACTAGAGGACTCAAAATCAAGCCTCATGTAAGCAAAATGATAGTAGACAATAGCCTTAGGCTGTTGAGGTCAGAGTAAGCCAACGAGGTGATTTCCAAGAAATAAACAAACAAAGAAACAAGCTCAAGGTTACAAAACAAGCTAGAATTAATGAGTTCCTCCATACAAGCTATTAATGAAACCAGATTTAACACTTACATCTAACTAAATCCTAGCTAAAGTTTGAAATCATAAAGGCTTGAGGGACAGAACAGGTTATTCAGTTTGGAGCTAAAAAAAACAAGTTATTAACAAACAAGCTAAATCTTAGGGGAAACTGAGCTAAAGTCTTCTAAGGGGACCTAAAAGGCTAAGGGGAAACAAAATATAAGCAGTTACAACCAGCCTAAAAGCACAAAAAAAGAAGCAAAAGAACTAAAGCAAATCATAACCTATAGTTGCTATGGGGGACTGTTGATGTGCAGGCCTACTATGACGATTAGCAGGCCAAATTTGGCCAAATAGGAGAACTTTAAAACGCGAAATAAGTCAAGGTAATTAATAGTTATACTAACCGCTACTTGTAATCCTAAATTGGAAACCTAAAACTAAACCTAACTTATCTAAATTTAGGGATGAAAAAGGAAGACTGGGACCTGTTTCGCTGATGCAGCAGGGGTGAATGGAGCTTATGCAGCCTCAAATAAGCCAACGAATAAGCCTCAGATTCAAACACAAATTCAAATAAATAAAATTAGTACCACTAACAACGTATGCCAAAAATTTCAAGAATTAATTCATACAACTACTAACCTAAAACTAGAATAAAAAAAACATTTTGGACAAAAAAAAAAGAGAGCAGGTCTGAATGGGGGGGATTTTGCAGCCCTAAATAAGCCACTATAATAAGCTCTAAATCCTCATATAAGCTGAAAAATGTAAAATCTATACTACAAATAACTTGTACAACCAAAAGCAAACACTAAATCCTACTCTATCTAACCTAAATTCAATATCAAAAGGGGTGTCGTGGGAGGCTTTTATGCTGATGCAGTTCGGCAGATGGTCAAAAAGGGTGATGCTTGACTAGGAAAGTGAAGTACAAGCACATGCACTAATACACTATCCGTATTGAACTAGAATGTAGCAAAGAAACACATTAAATAAGCCTTAATCAGATTCTACTCTATTATTATTTTTTATAACAGTTAAAAATGAGACTTGGTAAAATCAAGTTGCAAAGCTTTAGAACTTTGTGAAGATGTAAAATCAGGATTAATAACCACTAATATTTATTAACTAAAGTTGAATTAAGTAAAAGAAATGGGTAAACTATTTTTTTTGCATTACACAAGAAGCTTATGCCAAACACCCCTTTGGAGGGTACCTGATGTAAGTTCTAGATTAAAAACAAGGATTTGAGCTGAAATTTAAACAGGTACTTGTAAACTAGGTTTGAACTAACTTAAATAAGCAAATGCAAATCATAATGAAGGACTAAAATAAGCAGTAGAAAAGTAATGACAGAAGGATAAAAGAAATTTTAAAACTTTCATTGAATTGAAAAGGACATACAAAAGACTTTAGAAATAACTAAAATACTGAGAATTAGACTAAAACCCTAATACTTGACTGCCTTCGAAGGCTACAATAATGATCTATTTATACTAGGATAAAACTAGGGTTATGGTCTTCTTGTGCTTGTTTCTGAGTTGTGTTTCTTCTGTGAGAGGAAATGGCTTCAATCCTTACTTGTGCTTCTTGTTTGCAAATCCCAGCCATTGGATTGTGTTTAGCTTTATCTCATCCCTTAAATCCATTTTGGCGCCCAAAGTTAGACATGGATTGCCAGCGTGGATTGGTGACCTGGAGTGGATACATGTGATGGGTTTGGTATCATGTGAAGGGGGTGAAACTTTTGAGGTGCTTGGGGCTGGAGTGTAGCAGGAAAAGGATGGGGGAGGGTGATGTTTGGCGGGTAAAAGGATGGGAGGTAGAAGAAAGGGCGACTCCCAGGTTTGACCTGAGAAGTTATAAAACGAGGGGGGGTGTATTTTGGTGTTGGGCTTGGTGTTGGTTGGGCCTGGTTGTTGTTAAGGGTAATGGGTTAAGGTTTAGTGGGTTATGTTTTAGGATAGGGTAATATAAGGGTTTGTTTGGATTGTAGTTAATATAAGCCCAAGGACCAGATTTGCACATGCTGAATTTTGAAGGACCCAAGCTGCCAATCTTCAAAAGTTATCCTGGGGATAATATTTGCCAAGTTCCACTAATCCAAGGACCATGATTGCAATTTTCCACTTTTAAAATTCTCGGGGACCAAATCTGCCAATTTCAGAAAGTTGAGGGACTGATTTTGACAATTCTGCATATTTGCTTCGTTTTTTTGTCTTGTTTTCAATCCTTTGTACCTAAAACACGCAAAAAAACACTCCAAGGATATTTGTGACATAATTCGATCGTTTTCAAGTGTTTTTGATTCTTTTGACTCGGAAAATGGACGAAAAGATATGTGCAAAAAGGCACGTATCAAATCCCCCACACTAAGCAATTGCTAGTCCCTAGCAATTCAAAATTTTAAGAACAACCCGTTTTGAAAATTTAATGGATTTGATGTCTCTTTACCAGATAGCCATTACTTCTGGAGTAGCCATATGTTTCAGTATGTGATACTTTGGTACACTGATAACCAAATGATTTTGAGCAAACCATCAGCTGTCAACGGATTTGATTTGTCTTTACCAAAAGCCGTTTGCTTTTGGACTAGCCAACTCTATAGTTATCATCTTGGTGAGTTGATTACCAGTTATGGTTTTCCACTGCCTTTACCACAAGCCATAGCCTTGTGGGCTAGCCAACTCTTCACTATCAAAGATGTAGTGAGCTGAATACCACACAATTTTTGGCAAATTGTCAGCCATAAACGGATTTAATATATCTTTAACTAGAGCCGTTTGCTCCAGGATTAGCCAGTCCTTATGTGTGCTAGACATGGTGGACTGATTACCATTTATTTTGTTAGTACAAAGCACTTTCAAAATAAAAAAAATTGGTCAAAACGGGGTTACCAGGGGACTAGGAGGTACAAATGTGATCAAATTCGACTAGAATTTCCCCACCACAATTAGAATTGAATATTGCCCTCAATATTCAAAGTACCGGCACGTAGCCGAAACTTTGAACGGAAAAAGGTAATACTACTAGCCAAGTGTGGAAACGAAATCTTTTTTCACAAAAGGATTTTAAAAACGATATCCCTGGATAGACTTTAGTAACAAAATCGGATATTGGGCGGCTGGATTGAAAATAGGCGCTTCAATTATCACGATCTAAGGGAAACCTGAAATTAAGAGCAAACAACAAACAAAGCACAGTATTGGAATTCCCCCACACTTAGTGTTAGAAAATAGAAAGAAGACAGAAACATGGGTGAAAACCCATGGCCTGCTACTGTTTTTGTTAACCGAGTCGCAAGCTTGACTCGAACCCGAATTCATTGGTTCTTGGGGAAGCAAGTGGAAGAGAAAATCTCCATCAGACTTTCATTCAAGATGTTTGGAAAAACATTGAATTTAATGAAAGTTCCACACCGATGAGATACATCCGGCTCAAAAGAATGATAAATGGATATGCCGGGGTCAAAAATGGTGTCTTCACTTCCGAATGATAGAAGTAAAGGACAAGTCACCGTATAGGTGAAGAAAAGAAAGAAAATCATGATGACAAGATCTTCATCTTTAAGATCAGGTTCAGTTTCCTGATTTTGGATTTCATAGGTTAAGCTCTTTGGATTGGACAACATTTTGGGTGGGAGGGTGGGAAAATTTGTCATCAAAATACCAATTCTCATGATTGAGAACTTTTCCCCCACACTATGGTTTTTCTTGTTATCCAAGTAGTCATACTCCGGAGGAGTCATGATATGAGTGAGTTCACCGGAGAACTCCTCGTGAAGAGAATCAATCACATGATGTAAATCAGTGAACTCTTGTTCCGTTGTAGACTCATCACCAACCTCGTTCTGAATATCAAATATTGGGTTATCAGAAACTGAAGCGAATTCAGATTCGAATTCAAATAGAGGATTGGTGAAAGTTGTATTGAATGTTTCAGGAACAAGGTGATTAACACTCTCTATTGGACTGTTGGGATAAGAATTGAGTGAATGATCTTGATATAAGAGATTTTCAATTTCACCCAGATCGGCTTCGAAATCAAAGAGACCATCATCACTTCCCAATGGAAGTGGATTGATGTGAGTGAGTTCATCGGTGAACTCATCAAGAAGAGGATCAACATCAGAATGTGGAAGTGATGCCTCAACATATTCAATGTCTCCATAAGATGTACAATCATCGCTGGAATCGGAAAAAGTCTCAAAATGATCATTTGAACACTCAAGAGGGGAAGGAATATCACACATAGGCTCAAAAATTCCCTGTGACTCACTTAGGATTGGGACAAGGTTCTCAACACTAGACTTTATGAATTCGTCCGATTCCTTTTCAGGAACAGTGCTAAGATGCTCATCCCCCATGCTTAGAGAGTGAGTGGGAACTTCGGGTGTGATAACAGACTGAGGGAGTTGAGAAGTGCTAGCATGTATGGATTCTTCAAGTTCCATTTGTTCCGTTGCTAGTAATCCCGTCATATTCTTTTCTCCTTGTGTTTCCATGGGTGCAGTTTCAACTGATGAACTTGATGAACCCTTATAAAATTGAAGAATGTCAAGGGTGTCTTCATCATCACTGTCATCACAAATGAAACGGAATTGAGAACCAGATCTGGCTGCTTTTTCTTTTGCAATTGATTCTCTAATAGAGTTTTCAAGGGCAATTTGGGCATCTAATTTAGCAGCCTGCTCTTCAGACAATAATTCTGCCATAGTTTTCTCATGATGATTTTCTCGGGCATGTTCTTCCTTCAATTCTTTTACTAAATCCAGAAGATCAAGGAGAAGATTTTGAGGAATTGGCTGAGGCTGAGGTGGTTCCTGATTCATTTGGTAATGTGGAGGTTGTTCATGAGAAGGATAGTCATAAGGAACATACTCATCGACAGATGCGTTCCTAGTAGGACAATCAGAACTGAAATGTGAACCTCCATAGTAGTCATAGCGACTAAACTGATGTGACTGTGATGGATTGTGGTCAAAACCAAATTCATGATTGTTACAAGGAACCTGTTCATAGACAAACTGATTCCTAGCTTGACAATCAGAGCTGAAGTGTGGACCTCCACAGTACTCACAAGAAAAGTTTGGTGTATTTTGAAACGATGCATCATTGAGATTTGGATAATATGGTTCTTGCTCGTATGAATGTGATGGGTAGTTGGAAAAATTTTGAGAATCATTGAGAGACTTTTTAGTGGATAATTCGCACCAATAACAATTTTCGTCTCGACAATAATTTCCACACTTCTCACAAGTACACCGGAAACAACGATAGCCGTTCTCGATCGGGTTTTTGCAATGAAAACATGTGTAGCCGAGAGACGCCATAAGAATTATACATGAGAGAAGTTTAAGAAGGTAGAAACAAACGGATGGAGGGTAAAGAAGAATATTTCTGGGTTTTTCGAAAAACACATCAATTAAAACGAGACCAACAAAAAGACAAGGGAACTTAAACCAATAATCAAGAACGTAGGGTCAACTCTTAAGGACAAACGCACAAAGGAGCGGGAGAGAAGAATGTATATCTCACTAGGGCGAAGTTCGTCGGATCGCCCTATACCTTTTCGACTCCTCTTAAAGTTTGCTTATCGTTTAAAAGTTTTCCAAAACGCAAGTGATTCAAAGGCAAGTTTTGATCTTTAGTTTGGGAACTTATTATGGTCACACCCCCAGTTGGTAGGTGTTGTGCCTTGATTTTCGGCGGTAAGATTTTATTGTTGTATTTATTAAACAAGGAAAACGGGAAAATCTTTTTGTGTTTT
Source organism: Artemisia annua (assembly GCA_014162995.1). Classification (NCBI taxonomy): domain Eukaryota; kingdom Viridiplantae; phylum Streptophyta; class Magnoliopsida; order Asterales; family Asteraceae; genus Artemisia; species Artemisia annua. The sequence continues at coordinate 47,140 of LBNU01039306.1, forward strand.
TAATCTTTTATAGATATAAATACATATATAGAAACAAAAGAAAAATATTTTTGGTTTTTTATATGTTTTTGAAAGCAATAACTTCTTGCGAAGGTTCTACAAGACTAATCGTTTAAAACCTTTTACGAGACTTTCGGCACACAGCCTCCCCGGCAGCGGCGCCATTTGATTCGTTGTGTTTTTGTGTCAAAACGTTATATCAAAAATACCAACAAAGTGAAGTTAATGTTATCGTGGGGACAACAAGACGTGGAGAAATACAAGTAAACCCTTCGTGAAAAGGATTACCTCGTAAACTCGTGAAAGTGATATTTGTTTACACCGGGAAGTGATTTCCCGGGTCGCTTCCCAACGAGGATTGAATGGAAAGTATCGTGAAAGGTATCGAGATTAAAATCTTGTATGAAAGGTTGTGAGAGTTATTTGGAATTGTTGTACGTAAAATAACGGAAATTGGAAAATTAACAAACGTAAAACGAAATAAACGCAACCTAAATGGGATTAACAAGCAAGGAATGCTAAGGGAAACTTAAAACTAGCTAAAAGACTACGGGAAACATGTTAGGAAAAACGGGAACCCTAAAACGCAATTTAAGTTAAACACGTGGCGTTTATTTAATACAAACGTCAATGCGCAAAATAAAATGCGAGATTTAAGCTACACTAGTCCTACGGGCATAAAAACAATTTTCCTACGTTCTATTTGATAAAAGAAAATTTTGGAAAAAAGAAAATTAAAGATTTTAATAAAAATTCTATTTATTATGATTTAAATACTAATTAAACTAAATTAACTCCTAATAATTAATCTAACTAACTAATAAATCTGAAACTTTTTTAACAAATACTTGATGCTAATAAAAACCTAAGGAAAAATAGAAAAATGGAGGTGGCAGTACAAATAAGCAGAAAAATAAGCACGATAAGCTAAAAAGGCTTAATTAAGCAAAACAAACAAAGAAGGGCTATGCATTAAATTTTGCATGGTATGACTGGGAAAAGACCAAGGGCAGATGGTAGATTGGTGTTGTGTGAGCTGTGTGACCCAGGTTCCAGTCCTGGGTTTTGCACTTTTTCTTATATTATTATTTTTTTATTTTCTTTTTGCAAACTTACTTATCCAACAAAAATGAACAACTTTTGAAAAAGAGCTTTTAATGAAAACTTTTAAACCAGCTTTTACAAGCTTCAATAGATCCATAGCTTGAAAAAAAAACCAACTTGAATGAGCCTTCTCAGCCACTCAACAACTCACCAAATGAGCCAATAAGCCAAATAAGCAATCATGAACAAACAATGGAAAATACCATCTCAATATACTAAAAACAACTAACAAAAACAATTAACCAAAAAGGATCAACCAGAGATAGTTTTAACAAGCACAAGGCTGCTGGTGCACACCAGCAGCATAAGGGTTCAAATGGGCGAAAAGAAGGGGCACAAATAAGCTAAAGAATGAACAAGTGAATGCAAACATGTAACACAATCAACAAGACAGTACTAAGGGCTTCCTAAATAAGCACTAGAGGACTCAAAATCAAGCCTCATGTAAGAAAAACGATAGCAGACAATAGCCTTAGGCTGTTGAGGTCAGAGTAAGCCAACGAGGTGATTTCCAAGAAACAAACAAACAAAGAAACAAGCTCAAGGTTACAAAACAAGCTAGAATTAATGAGTTCCTCCCTACAAGCTATTAATGAAACCAGATTTAACACTTACATCTAACTAAATCCTAGCTAAAGTTTGAAATCATAAAGGCTTGAGGGACAGAACAGGTTATTCAGTTTGGAGCTAAAAAAAACAAGCTATTAACAAACAAGCTAAAGCTTAGGGGAAACTGAGCTAAAGGCTTCTAAGGGGACCTAAAAGGCTAAGGGGAAACAAAATATAAGCAGTTACAACCAGCCTAAAAGCACAAAAAAAAAAAAGCAAAAGAACTAAAGCAAATCCTAACCTATAGTTGCTATGGGGGACTGTTGATGTGCAGGCCTACTATGACGATTAGCAGGCCAAATTTGGCCAACTAGGAGAACTTTAAAACGCGAAATAAGTCAAGGTAATTAATAGTTATACTAACCGCTACTTGTAATCCTAAATTGGAAACCTAAAACTAAACCTAACTTATCTAAATTTAGGGATGAAAAAGGAAGACTGGGACCTGTTTCGCTGATGCAGCAAGGGTGAATGGAGCTTATGCAGCCTCAAATAAGCCAACGAATAAGCCTCAGATTCAAACACAAATTCAAATAAATAAAATTAGTACCACTAACAACGTATGCCACAAATTTCAATAATTAATTCATACAACTACTAACCTAAAACTAGAATAAAAAAACATTTTGGATAAAAAAGAAAGAGAGCAGGTCTGAATGGGGGGGATTTTGCAGCCCTAAATAAGCCACTATAATAAGCTCTAAATCCTCATATAAGCTGAAAAATGTAAAATCTGAACTACAAATAACTTGTACAACCGAAAGCAAACACTAAATCCTAGTCTATCTAGCCTAAATTCAATATCAAAAGGGGTGTCGTGGGAGGCTTTTATGCTTATGCAGTTTGGCAGATGGTCAAAAAGGGTGATGCTTGACTAGGAAAGTCAAGTACAAGCACATGCACTAATACACTATCCGTATTGAACTAGAATATAGCAAAGAAACACATTAAATAAGCCTTAATCAGATTCTACTCTATTATTATTTTTTATAACAGTTAAAAATGAGACTTAGTAAAATCATGTTGCAAAGCTTTAGAACTTTGTGAAGATGTAAAATCAGGATTAATAACCACTAATATTTATTAACTAAAGTTGAATTAAGTAAAAGAAATGGGTAAACTATTTTTTTTGCATTACACAAGAAGCTTATGCCAAACACCCCTTTGGAGGGTACCTGATGTAAGTTTTAGACTAAAAACAAGGATTTGAGCTAAAATTTGAACAGGTACTTGTAAACTAGGTTTGAACTAACTTAAATAATCAAATGCAAATCATAATGAAGGACTAAAATAAGCAGTAGAAAAGTAATGACAGAAGGATAAAAGAAATTTTAAAACTTTCATTGAATTGACAAGGACAAACAAAAGACTTTAGAAATAACTAAAATACTGAGAATTAGACTAAAACCCTAATACTTGACTGCCTTTGAAGGCTACAATAATGATCTATTTATACTAGGATAAAACTAGGGTTATGGTCTTCTTGTGCTTGTTTCTGAGTTGTGTTTCTTCTGTGAGAGGAAATGGCTTCAATCCTTACTTGTGCTTCTTGTTTGCAAATCCCAGCCATTGGATTTTGTTTAGCTTCATCTCATCCCTTAAATCCATTTTGGCGCCCAAAGTTAGACATGGATTGCCAGCATGGATTGGTGACCTGGAGTGGATACATGTGNCCAGTTTGACTTGATAAGTTATAAAACGGGGGGTGTATTTTGGTGTTGGGTTTGGTGTTGGTTGGGCCTGGTTGTTGTTAAGGGTAATGGGTTAAGGTTTAGTGGGTTGGGTTTTAGGATAGGGTAATAAAAGGGTTTGTTTGGATTGTAGTTAATATAAGCCCAAGGACCAGATTTGCACATGCTGAATTTTGAAGGACCCAAGCTGCCAATCTTCAAAAGTTATCCCGAGGATAATATTTGCCAAGTTCCACTAATCCAAGGACCATGATTGCAATTTTCCACTTTTAAAATTCCCGGGGACCAAATTTGCCAATTTCAGAAAGTTGAGGGACTGATTTTGACAATTCTGCATATTTGCTCCGTTTTTCGTCTTTTTTTCAATCCTTTGTACCTAAAACACGCAAAAACACACTCCAAGGATATTTGTGACATAATTCGATCATTTTCAAGTGTTTTTGATTGTTTTGACTCGGAAAATGGACGAAAAGATATGTGCAAAAAGGCACGTATCATAACGCCCCCGCCACTTTCCAGCGCTGCATGACAGCAATCTTCCATGAATTAATGGAAGACAGCATGGAGGTTTTCATGGATGATTTCTCAGTCTTTGGAGACTCTTTTGATCGCTGTCTTGCTAACCTTGAGAAAATGCTCAAACATTGTGAGGAGACTAACTTGGTGCTAAACTGGGAAAAATGCCATTTTATGGTAAAAGAAGGGATCGTGCTAGGGCACAAAATTTCAGGAAGTGGAATTGAAGTAGACCGGGCAAAAATCGAGGCTATATCCAAACTTCCCTATCCAACCAGCGTCAAGGCAATCCGTAGCTTCTTGGGTCATGCTGGCTTCTATAGGAGATTCATCAAAGATTTCTCAAAGATAGCTAGACCACTAACTCAGTTGCTTTTAAAGGACGCCCCATTCAACTTCTCTCAAGAGTGCAAGGATGCGTTCGATCGATTAAAGCAGGATCTCACACAAGCTCCAATTATGGTCACCCCTAATTGGGAGTTGCCCTTCGAAATCATGTGCGACGCTAGCGATTATGCTGTTGGAGCAGTGTTAGGCCAAAGGCTTAACAAACACTTCCAGCCAATATACTACGCTAGCAAGACTATGAATCCTGCTCAAGAAAACTACACCACCACTGAAAAGGAACTATTGGCCGTGGTATTTGCTTTTGATAAGTTTCGCCAATATCTTGTCCTCTCTAAGACGGTTATCTTTACGGATCATTCGGCTCTTCGATATCTTTTCACCAAACAGGACGCTAAATCGCGATTAATTCGTTGGATCTTACTATTGCAAGAGTTCGATGTAGAGATTCGTGATAAGAAAGGAGTAGAAAATCTTGCGGCTGATCATCTTTCTCGACTCGAAAACCCCAGTCTTGCTGCGACTGACAAGAGTGAGATTCGGGAATCATTTCCTGAAGAGCAGCTCATGTTAATAAATGATTCTGAACCATGGTATGCGGATTATGCTAACTACCTGGCAAGTAGAGTCATTCCTGAACATATGAGCAAGCATGAAAAGAAGAGGTTCTTCAATCAATTAAAGTATTACTTTTGGGACGAACCTTTCTTATTCCGAAGATGCCCGATCAAGTAATCAGGCGTTGTGTTTCAAAAAATGAGACTATCAGAATAATGAAAGAATGTCATGCAGGTCCATCTGGGGGGCATCACGGAATGAACACTACTGCGTGAAAGATCTTCGAGGCAGGATTCTATTGGCCTACAATATTTCATGATGTAAAGGTAATGATACAAACTTGTGACGCGTGTCAAAGAGCTGGGAATATCTCTAGGAGAGATGAAGCCCCTCAGAATTATATACAAGTTTGCTAGGTTTTCGATGTTTGGGGTATTGATTTCATGGGACTCTTTCCATCTTCAGGAGGGAATGAATATATTTTAGTGGCCATTGATTATGTTTCAAAATGGGTGGAAGCACAAGCCCTTAGGACTAACGATGCTAGGGTAGTTATTCATTTCTTAAAAAAATTGTTCGCTAGGTTCGGAATTCTGAAAGCTCTTATTAGTGACAGAGGAACCCATTTTTGCAACTCGCAAATGGAAAAGGTCATGAAAAGATATGGAGTCTCTCACCGATTCTCTACAGCTTATCATCCTCAAACCAACGGTCAAGTCGAAAATACTAATAGGGCTATAAAGAGGATATTAGAGAAAACGGTCAACCAAAACAGAAAAGATTGGTCTTTTAAGCTCGATGAAGCCTTGTGGGCATTTCGAACTGCTTATAAGACACCAATCGGGACAACCCCGTTCCGTATGGAATATGGCAAGGCATGTCACCTTCCAGTAGAACTGGAACACAAGGCATATTGGGCACTTAAAGCTTGTAATTGGGATTATACGGTTCGCGGGAACAAATAGATTCTTACAACTCCAAGAGCTCGATGAATTGAGATTAGAGGCCTATGAATCTTCCATTACATACAAAGAAAGGGCAAAAAGATTGCATGACCAACGGATTAAGAAACCCAAGGAATTTTCAGAAGGAGACAAGGTCCTATTATATAATTCTCGCTTAAGGCTATTTCCTGGAAAAGTTAAATCTAGATGGTATGGACCTTTTACTGTAAGGAGCTCCTCTAAAACCGGAGCCGTTGTGTTGGTTGATGACGAGGATAGGGAATTCACTATGAATATACAACGAGTCAAACATTATCAAGAGAGTGGTAATGAAATGATCAATGAGGAAGACATAACTTTTGATGATGAAGTCACGTAATGTACGGTGACTTTGAGTCTAGCTACAAGACTCGTTAATAAAGAAAAGCGCTTCTTGGCAGGCAACCCAAGCTTTATTTGCTTTGTGTTTATTTATTTGTTTTTTTGATTTTATTTGTTTCCGTGTGTATGTTATTTTCTTGTTATTGATTCATGCTTCAAAAACTAACTTGTGAAAATGCTTTATTTTGTTTCTAATTTCGTCTTAACTACATATAAATGTATTTTGCAAAAGATAAGTGTAAATTAACATGCATATTAGTACTTGTTTGAGTCAAATGCTTGTATCGAGTCATAATGATGCTTTTGCAGGAATTCCAGGAAGTAAGGTATAGTTTTTCCAAAATTTTTCCGAAAACTTAACATGAGAATTCCGTCAGATCATTTCTGATAGCGTCAGGCATTACAACCTGACGGCGTCAGGAAGTAATTTTCTGAAATTTTTGAAAGTTTTGTTTTTCTTCCAGAATCATAAAAAGTTTTGTTAATTCTCAAACTTATAATATCCAGGAATTCTGCAAAAGCATTCATTCCACAAGCATTATATCCTATTATAGATTATACCGCCGATTTTACGCGAGGTTCGCCTTTATTGTTTTTCAGGTTAACAGGTTATTTTGGACAAGGAGATGATTTATATTTAGGAAGGGAAGCTTTGAGTGTTCATCTTTCTTGGAAGAAGATCTAACCATGTTACCTCACTATCCACAACCAACGAATCAGGGGAGTATTTGTTTCATTCTTTCATTTTCATTACTTTTATATCTTTTTGTGAACATTAGGGACGATGTTCGGTTTAAGTGTAAGGGGGGGGGGTAAATGAAGACACCTTAGAGAATGCAATTGCGCTTGATTTTTGTTTGTTTGATAGTAAATTTGTAATAAAACCGAGAGAAATATTTGTTAGGGCAATTTTAGCGCCAATTTAAAATTTTTTACAACATTTAGAAGTGAAACTTTGGTCCTAATAAGCGTCTCATGGATAGGAAATTATATGACTAGCACAAAAAACCGTACCACTAAAAAATTTTCCACCCCAAATATGTGAGGTTCGCCCCTAGAATTGGTAGGAAAAGCATTTATGCTATGATGTGTGTACCGGTAGCACTTAGATTCTAGAACTTGCGTTAGGACCATCTCAAATCCACAAGTGAGACTACATTCGTGTAGTTAGATCTACTACATGATAAGAGGCATTAGGATTAACCCCTTGTTTTACACCCGTGTTTTTGTTATAATTACGTTGGCTACATTGGTCAAGTAATTCTCCCACACGCTTTGCGTTGTACCCATTTTTGGTACACGATACCCCTAGTACACCCCTCAGAGCCTATCTTTTCGTTTCGACCTTTGAGCATCTTACTCAAAGTGAGAATTTGTTACACCCCACTTAAATGTACACCCAAATCGCTTTAGCCTACCTTGTATACACTCATCTTTAGTGCATTATTGTGACAACATTTGTGTTAAACCCTTTGTTAATTTACTAATTGATTACATGGTTGCTAAGTCGAGTCATATCCTTGTACATATTGTTTTGGGACGATTGGGTCTCATGGTAAAGTACTAGTGTAATGGAGTAATGGGGAAGAACAACATTATTACCCCCATATGTGCTAAATATTTTAAAAGTACTCCAAGTGTTTCGATTATCTTAATTCGAGTCACTAGATTAGTTATTTGTAAATTATATAAAGTTCAAGTGTAAGGGGAGAACCGAGGCCCCTATGATGTATTATTTTGGATGGTAGGGCAAGAATGTATGCAAAAAAAAAATCAAAAAAATCAAGAAAAAAGTACAAAAAAAAAGAGCGAGAAAAAGAGAAGTAGAAAAAACATACGGACTACCATCCCGTTTTCTTTTTATGTTTGTTTATGTTTTTGTTATTTCGTTTTTAGCTTATGTTGAGTCGAGTCTTGGCTTAGCAACATTGTATAGTACATGTATTTGATCATGATAATTAACTTGCCACTAGTAAAACACCCTTTATTCCAACCAAACCGTGTTTATCATATCCCTACACCTTACATTACAACCCTTTGGAAAGCCCTCTTTGATAGTTTATCTTAGGTGCTTACGCCTAGTGGAGGAGTAATTGATCCTCTCCCAAGCCTATGGTAATCTATTTGCTATGACAGGTAGTGAGTGATTTTATTCCATTTCGAATGTAGTTGTATAGGTTTATAACACCCAAGAGATGAGAGTATCCAAACACTATTTGTGAGGTGCTAGTGTGTGATTTCCTTGCTTATTATGATTAGGGTCGAGTAACTATTTGTTGTAATTACTTTTATATTAGTGTTAAATGACCGCTAACTCATATTTTGATTGTAATAAAAGCCTATTTTCTTGAGGACAAGCAAACCTCAAGTGTAAGGGTATTTGATGAGGTGAAAAGTGTACCCATTTTAGAGGGTCATTTAAGCCCTAATTCGTGTTAATATGATCAAATATTGCCCTAAATCGTTCCTTTTGTCATTTTAGGTACTTTTGAAAAGAATTCTGGAAAACACATCATTTTGGACGTTTTTGGAGCATAAAGTGAAGAAAACGACAAAGTCCCAAAAGAATGCTGAAAATCCTTCCTGACGGCGTCAGAGTCACAAGGTGACGCCGTCAGCCAACCAAGACAAAGGAGTGAATTCTGACTATACGTAACGCCCTAAGCAAGAATTGTGATGTTTACACCTGACGGCGTCAGGTGTTAACAATCCTAGGCCGTCAGGTGTAGTGCTAAAGAGAGACGGCCCATAGCTATTTTACAAGTGATGGCATCAGAAGTAGATCTAGGCCATCCGAGAACCCTAATGGCAGCGAGCTGACGGCGTCAGAAACTATAACCTGACGCCGTTAGAGTGTATTTTCTATATATACTTTTCTATTTTTCATTCATTAGTGTGCAACTTTTTGGGAACAAACCCAGATGATTTTATCAGCTTTTTCAAGGGTTTTTCACCCTTGAATCTTCCATGTTCAATTAAAGATAAGTCTCCATTCAAATTAATCAATATGTCTATGTGTTGGTTAATTATATCTTATGCTTGTTTTTCAATTAACATGCTAGGCTAGATTTACCTTGTGTTTGCCTAGATATAATGAAACCTAACTATTGATTATTGGTTGTTGGTGTGTTATTACTTGTATTGGATGATTGTTTATCGATGTTAGGCTTAAGAAAACTGGCTAACCTCCTATATGGTAACTTGCTTGAACGTCTTAAGAAACATGAACCAATGCGTACTAGGTTATTTTGATTGTATTTAATGCATGAGCGAATTCTAGTGATCCCATGTTAGGAGCTTCTTAGCCGGCTCGACATAGGAGTGAAGTAGAAGCTTATAGAGTTGGGAAAGTACGTACGCCACCCCACGAATGGTATTAAGGAATACACCCGTCATCCACACAATTAACACACAATAACCAACCAGTAAAAGATAGTTAGGGAGTAAGGAAATCTAAGTAAACACATTTGTCTCCATATAAGTTTCACAACCACTTAGTTTTAGTTATTTTTATTTTATTTGCAATAGTAGTTTTTGGGTTAGTTGGCTAGCAACTGATTCTGCCCAATACTTCAAACCCAAGATTTTACTTGCTTTCATAAAATAGAAAAAATACAAAAATAATCTTCCCTCACCCTTAGACCTAATTAGAGTAGCTTTTCATACCTAACGAACACTATTCCCTGTGGAGAACGATCAATCCCCCGTACTTACCACTACACTATACTACATCGGTCAAGTACACTGCCTGGTGGGGATTGCAAGCTTCTCAAGATCCCTTGAGAGGTAAAACCCTAGTGTGTGGTCGTGATGAGACGAAAAATGTTACGTTTTTAGGGGTCGGTTTGAGTCCTAATTCGTATGTTTTTGGTTTGGATTTCACCCAAAGTCGTTTCTTTTCTCATTTTAGGTACTTTTGAAGGGAAAATCACAAAAGAAGCATTTTCGGGCGTTTTCGGAGTGAAAAAGTGCGGAAAACAACAAAAACTCAAAAGACCTTGAAGATTACAGAAGGTGACGCCGTCACACTTTACAAGGTGACGCCGTCAGGAACAAGTGAAGTCCAGAATTGGAAAAATACTCGTGACGGGCCAGAGAGTTCGTAGTACAAATTGGTGACGCCGTCAACCAAGGCCGTCAGATCTGGAACCAGCAATTATGACCACGTCAAGAAAGGCCGTCTGAAAACCCTAATCGCCGAGCTGACGCCGTCACCTATTGGGTTGACGCCGTCAGCCCGCGTTTTCTATATATATAGAACGATTTTTCTTTACTTTATATATAACTTGGAGAACTAGAGTTGAATTTTGGTGTGAAGAACTTTAGGGTTAAACCCTAGTTCGTTTATTAGTGACCTTAGAGGGTATCCTAACCCCTCTAACTTGCATGTTTAATCCAAGATAAGTCTTTATTCATACAATATGTCTATGTGTTGTGTGATTTATACTTGTACTTGTCTTTCTTTTAACATGCTAGGCTAATTTACTTTGTGTTTGCTTAGATCTAATGAAACCTAACTATTGATTATCATGTGATGTGTATGTTGTGATTGTATTTGGATGAATGTTTCATCTACGTTAGACTAGAGAAAACTGGCTAATCTCCTATACGGTAACAAGCTTGAACGTCTTTAGAAACGTGAATCGTATGTGCGTTATCGATTTTAAGGTAGTATTTCATGCATAGGTTGCTATCGGTGAGCTCATGATAGGATGCTTGACGTATCGTCATAGAGTGAGGTAGGAACTTATAGAGTTAGGGAATTGAACGCACTCCCTACGACTTGTTAGGAATACACCCGTCATCCAAGCAAACTCAACATACTAATTACATGGTAAAAGATAGTTAGGGAGTAATGAAATCTAAGTAAACACTATTCTCCACCACTGATTTTCTCTAAAACAAAAAAATACAAAAATATAAGTAGCTTAGAAGTAGATAACTTGGGTTAGTTGACTAGCAACTAATTCCGCCCTATCCTCCAAAACCAGAGATTTTACTGCTTTTATAAAATATAAAAATACAAAAAGAATCTTCCTCCACCCTTAGACCTAGATTAGAGTAGCCTTTAGCCTAACGAACACTATTCCCTGTGAGAGAACGATCAATCCCCCGGTACTTGCCACTTCACTATACTACATCGGTCAGGTACACTGCCTGGTGGGGATTGCAAGCTTCTCGAGATCCCTCGAGAGGTAAAACGTAGTGCGTGTTGCAATCCACGCGCATCAGGTCGCAATCCCGCGCATCACTAGAACCCTTGTCTAAGTAGAAATTAGTCGAGAAAACCCTAAACGCCCATAACACCCCTAACGCCCCACTTTAGGTCACGTAAGCTTCAAAACTAGTTCAATAAGCTTTACTTCTGTACTAGGATAGTTATTAGATGCCTTAGATCCCCTAGGAACCCTTCCTAAGCCTTGATCCTTAAAACTTGCCCATTTTCATTTATAAACCCTAATTTTGCACTTTCGCGATATTTTACTCATAAGCTCTTATCATAAACTATAAGCTGGTCTAGATTACTTAAAAATGACTATAGTAGTAATCCATAAGATTAGAAACCCTTTTGTTTCATAAAAATATAGTTTGCATGGTTTTAGGACTAGTTTTGCAAAGTTTTCCATGCATAGGGGTATATATTGTAACTTTATGAAACTATTATGTCTAAAGGCTGTTTTTGCCATTTCTTGGAAGATATAAGTATAAGAACCTATTACGTGAAGTCTTAGAGTCTAGGGATAAGTATATATATAGTTATTAACATTAAGGACTAGTTTCGTAAAAGATTATAACCTAAGGGTAAATAGTGTCAACTTATAAAACTTGTTGGGATTCTTGATTTAATGAGACAAGGTGAATATAAGAATGAAACAAAGGGACAAAATCTGACATCATGGAAAGCTGCAAAAAGATGGAAGATTTAGAGGATATGTTTAAAAGATAAAAGATTTAGTTTCTATTTATCTTTATTCCCTTGTAAACCCTAATCCTCTAGTATATAAAGAGGACATGGGTCATTAGTTTTGTGTGCACAGAAAAAGAAAACGTGTGTAGTCAAACGTTTTCAAGAATAGACGTTTAGGTGTTTGTAGCCCCAAGGTAATCAAGGTTTACCTTGATCCCTGTTAGATTGTAACCGTTCTAGAATTAATTATCTAGAATTGGGGCGTGTAAGTGAAAGATAATGAAGAACACTTTATTAAATATCTTTGTTCTTATTCCGCTTTGTTTTATAACTTGTGAACATTGATATTATCCTAGATAAAGGTCTAAACAACCTAGAGTTAAACGATCTAAGGAGTCATTAATAAACTCCTCAATTGGTATCACAGCCAGGGCTCTAGATCTGGGATTAACAAGGTGTTTGGTTTGTCGAAGAACGAAGAAAACAAGAAAAATTCGTAACTGGTATCTATTTTCGTAACTCATTGCAGTGCAGTTTTCAAATGGCGATAGCTCCTTCGTTAACCGTTGGATCTGGCTGAAATTTTTACTGGAGCTTCTCTATATATCAAGGAAGATTTTCACCAGAGGGATCTTCAATCTGAGCTGTTATGTGAAAGTTCTAGTGTGTCGAAAACTGCTGCAGAGAGAGGTAAAATTATTTGAATTTTTAGGGTTTTCTTGAATCAACTCCATGACTTTGGTTCCACTCTTATTCTTTAATCATGGAAGTTGGTTTATTTGCTGTTTGGTGTTGGTGATACATGTATTGAAGCGGCAAATGGTATGGTTTATCTGGTTGAAACGTTTTTAGGGTTTAGTGAATTTCTTTATTGCTTTGAAGAAACCCTAAATAGTTATATTGATTTGGTCTTGGTCTTGCATGCTACTTATTATTTAATGATCAATGAGTGTTCTGGTGTTAGCAAGATGACTAATGGTACTTGAGTAACAGAACGCTGTCGTCCTTTGCATATGGAATGGTTGTTGTTCTCGTATTATTATGTGAAGTAACAGGTCATGACACAAGAACAGTTAGTATGGACCACATGAGGTCTTTATGCTGCTCGTTGAACACAAGAAAGTAAGGACTACTGGTACTAAGGACGATTATAGGACTGAAGTTGCTGGTCCATACCTTTAACTTTACTTCTTTTTCGGAGTAAACCTATGAATGTTATGTACCATGGAAAGTAAGGTACTGATGGTTAGTTCGTGATTTTCTGGTGATTGCTTAGGTACATTGATTCATATTATTCAGATCAGAAGATGTTGGGAGTAGACATACTTGTGGATAAATCGATGTGGGCTAGTTCATGGTTTCCACTGCTCGTGCAAATTATTTCCACTGCTAGCTTCATGATTCCCACTTCTATGCTTATTCGTTTCCACTGCTACTCTCAAAACGTTACCACTGCTCGACTTCATGGTTTCCACTGGTAGCACAAATTTTCCACTGCTCATGTAGATTGTTTCCACTGCTAAATGGTGATTGGCTGATTTGATGGAAAACCTAGTACTGATTATTTAAGGTATATTATTATTCTGGGATTCACATTAAATGTGTCGGTGGTTATTGAATTTTAATATGGATTAATGGTTCGGTGGAGCAGAGATATTGTTGTTTATTTGCATGTGGTTGTCATCTACTACATGGGACAATATTTTATTTACCCCGTACTAATAATTGGTGGTCGGTTGAGATATGGAATTATTTGCCAATTGCATTCGTTAGGTTTTCTCAATCATTAAATATTTTTGATATACCATCAGTGATTGGTTTCACGTGGTTTGCATAGTTATATGGTTTATTGATGGCATGCTCTACGAATATTGTGTGATCATGTTTGGTTAACAATGATGCTCATTGCTCACAACTTAAGCTGCGTTATTGCTTAAGGGTTGCTCTATCAAGTTACATGTTACTGATTTCCAAATTTAGTGAAGAGCAATGACAAGTTGGATTTGTGGAGATATTGGACGACACACAAGAAGGATTGTTGGACAGTTTATGCTTTTGGTTCGCGGCTGAATATGGATTTTGTTCAACACACACACAAGCTCAGTTGGTTTTGGGCTTCATGCTATTTGTTGATACTTGTGATTTTTATGGGCATGAATTATAAACGTGAGGGGAAGACGTTTGGTTTTTGATTTGGGACAGGTTGGTTCCAACACACACAGATGATTTTTGGATTTTGGTTTATTACGTTCCTTCAAAAAATTCAAAGGCTCGTTCTTATTTGATTTAATTGTTTACGAAGAAAGGTTTTTATTACCTATTTGACGATGAAATAGAGTTTCTTGGGTGCGTGTTCTTATCATATCTCAAAGTGGGTGTTACACTTTGAAGGTAACTTGTTTGTTTTATACGATGGTGACGAAGACTTCTCATATCTAGTTTTCATAGGTCAAGGGGTGGTTGGACGAAGACCTAGTTAACTATCACTTAAAGGAGTTACATTGTAGTGCTCAGTGTCTCATTGAAGATGAGGATTTTGTTAAGGGATTGCGGTCTACTTATATTTGATGTTTTATATAAGTTTGGAGTCACGTGGTTAGTACAAGTCATAAGACACAAGTTTGGGTTATTCTACTTCTTCATCAAGTTCGTTGTATTTGGTTTTCTTCACATGTAATCATTACAAGGAGCCTACAGAATTGAAGATTCAAGAAGATGGTAAACATATTTATTTCAGGGGAAGCTTATTGATTAAATGTTTAACCATCTACGTGCACCACTCAAGGGGAAGTTTCTATTGCATATATTCCCTATTTGTTGATAACAAAAAGGGGAAGAGATTTTGGAGTGGCATGGCATGGATTAAGGGGAAGACAAGATTTGTTTTATTCAGGGAGATGTTTACATCTCAACTTCTCTACTTCGTCTAGGGAAGTTCGTACACGACTTTGTTTGTTTTGTCATCATCAAATAGGGGAAGATTGTTGGGATTCTTGATTTGATGAGACAAAGTGAATATAAGAATGAAACAAAGGGACTAAATCTGACATCATAGAAAGCTACAAAAAGATGGAAGATTTAGAGGATATGTTTAAAAGATAAAAGATTTAGTTTGTATTTATCTTTATTCCCTTGTAAACCCTAATCCTCTAGTATATAAAGAGGACATGGGTCACTAGTTTTGTGTGCACATAAAAAGAAAACATGTGTAGTCAAACGTTTTCAAGATGTAGACGTCTAGGTGTTTGTAGCCCCAAAGTAATCAAGGTTTACCTTGATCCCTATTAGATTGTAACCGTTCTAGAATTGATCATTTAGAATTGGGGCGTGTAAGTGAAAGATAATGAAGAACACTTTGTTAAATATCTTTGTTCTTATTCCGCTTTGTTTTATAACTTGTGAACATTGATATTATCCTAGATAAAGGTCTAAACAACCTAGAGTTAAACGATCTAAGGAGTCATTAATAAACTCCTCAAAACTTAAAGGTTAAATGAAGTATTTACTTATAAATAAAGTACTATCCTTTTTATATGATGTATCACAATACTAGGGAGCTTCATGTGAGGTGCTTCATTTGAGTATTCGTTTTGACGAGTTTGCTGGGATTACGATTCCCTGACTCCTCAAACGTTTACTACAATATGACCTCTGAATTAAGATGGCCCGAACGGTGATACATTATATTTAAATCTAGTAATTAATAACATAAGACAATACTAGGGAGCTTCATGTGAGGATTATATACTTCTGAATGATGATGGCCCGAACGGTATTATGTTTAATAACATAATACAATACTAGAGAGCTTCATGTGAGGAGTATATATTTCTGAATTATGATGGCCCGAACGGTATTATGTTATAACTAAATCAAGAAACCCTAGGAGTAATTATTTGAGAAACCTAAATGAGATAACTAGGACTTGACATGCACACACACACACCAAACACTACCCCCAGGATACGTAAGTGAGCAGTCTAGTTTTCGAGTCACTTTTTACATCAATCAGATTTCCTTAAGCCCAGGTGCATTCATAGCCTCACTTTTTAAATGCTTTACAAACCCTGTGAGGGGGATACATGCTACTTTTCTCTTTAAATCGAATACAAGTCTTTTTATTTGGTTATTGCATGAGTAAACTATCTGCCACCACTACATAACTAAATTCATGAATCATAATCACTTGCGAGTGAACGCGAATATAGTTGATAGATCTATTTGTGTTTGACAACTCCCGTTGGCTTTCCTGTGTCTTGGGTACCAATAAGTACTATATTTGAACCCTCTCTAAAGGATTAACTTTGGCAAGATATCCTTTCTGTCCCATCATGGTTTGGTCTGCAGACCCCATGATCTGGACCTGTTAACGTGCGGTTCATGAGCTTTGTAGCACCCCCATTTTCACGGTTCGCAGCGGATTTAGGGTTTGGGTATTAATTCATGGAATCACAGTTACAGTAACTAGAAAACGACTTGAAAAGAGACGTTTTTAGAAAATGAGTTATCATTCATTAAAATATAAGAGTTTTTACAGTAAAAGGTATACTTTTACTATTGATGAGGTCCCAAAATCTATATGAAATGTTGTGTTTGAATGATAACCGGTTTAAAAGTCCTCCGAGTACATAGGTCGAAAGCCTATGTTGTTATTATCATGACCTTCATCTATCTTCTCAAGAAGGTCAAGGAAAATTTCATCCAAGTTATTTAAAATATCCTCTACCTGATCTTCCTGATTTTCTAAAGTTGTCCTAGTGGGATTTTCTCCATGTTCATCTTTCCAAGATGAAGTGGGAGGGTTCACTAAGTAAAGTGTGGGTGCTAAAGCATAGGGTTGTCTAGGTTCATATCTAGGGGTATAGGCAGGGATAGGTTTCCTAGGTATATAAGGCTCTATAGGCAGAAAGAACCCGTGTGACTCAATTCTAGGAGAAGGAAATGGTGGATGTAATATAGGGTTTGTGGGAGTAATAGGTGATTCCTTTGCATAGAAATCTCTTAAATGTTTTAAGTGTGGGTTATCTATGAAAGGTGTAAAACCTAAGGGTGACAGTATGTAGAACCGTAGAGGGGGGAGGGGGAGGGGGTGAATACGGTTTCTTCGGCTTTTAGTGCATTTAAAAACTTTAAGCCTCAAAGACAACCAAGTGGTCTAAGTATAGACAAGCACTAACACAATCACAACCACAAGTATATAAAGCTAGTAAAGAACACAACGATATATACTGGTTCGGGATGGGGGGTTTATACCATCCGTACGTCCAGTTGCGAATCCACGACACGATACTATTCCACTAGTATAATCCTTTCGGTGGACTATAAACCGTTACAACTTCACTCCACCAATATTTCCTAATATTGATGCTCACAAAGAAGGAGTTACTTCCCAACGGTATTCCGCCCTCGGAAACCACCCAAAAGAACCTCGTGACTCGACTTTTCCTAAGGGTCACCAAGACCACTACCAAGACTTCCCACCGGAAGTATCAAACCCCAACTAGATCCCCAATGATCTAGGATTGGTCACCAAGACACAAGACTTCTCTTACAAACAAATGAATGAATGAATATAGTTTTGTTCAACCAAGCCCTAACCTAACCTAGAGACTCGATTGTAGTAGAAAGGGTAAAGATAAGAAGACCCTCGACACATTCACAAGAGTGGATTCAGTTCTTGAGATTCTTCCCTTGCAAGGAGATGTGTTCATTCAAAGATGTTAGTGTGTTTAACAAAGAATACAAGAGAGAATAGATAGATTAGAGAGAAAGAATGTAGAGAGAAAGAGTAATGGCAAGGGGTGAGGAATACAAGAGGCAAGGGGGGTATTCATAGGCCAAGACCCAAACATGGGAAAAATTTACCCAGGACTCTGTTGTATATTTCCTAAGTGTTGGGTGTTGGATCTTATAAATACCTATCCTTGCTAAACCCCCAATTGTACTTCACACTAATGATGAGACGAAAAGTGTTACGCTTTTAGGGGGTCATTTAAGCCCTAATTCGTATAAATGTGATCAAATATTGCCCTAAATCGTTCCTTTTGTCATTTTAGCTACTTTTGAGAAGAATTCTGGAAAACATGCATATTCGGACGTTTTTGGAGCATAAAAGTGAAGAAAACGATAAAGTCTCAAAAGATGAAGATTTACAACCTGACGGCGTTAGAAGTCACGCCGTCAGAAAGCCTTGACAAAAGAGTGGAAATCAATTTTCAAATGACGGGCCAGAGGATTTAACACCTGACGCCGTCAAGTGTTAGGAATTATAGGCCGTCAGGAGTAAAGTTAAAGAGTGACGGCCCAGAAGGTTTTATAAGGTGACGGCGTCAGAAGTGGATCTAGGCCATCCGAGAAAACTATTGGCGGCGAGCTGACGGCGTCAGCCCTTATAACCTGACGCCGTCAGAGTGTAAAATCTATATATAGTTTTCTAATTTTCATTCATTAGTGTGGAACTTTGTGGAGAACTTTTAGGGTTTCCAACCCTTGGAACCCTCATGCTTATTTAAAGATAAGTCTTCACTTTAATTCAATCAATATGTCTATGTGTTGGTTGATTATCTCTTTTGCTTGTCTTTTAATTAACATGTGTAGCTAAATTCTCTAGTGTTTGCTTAGATCTAATGAAACCTAACTATTAATCATTGGTTGATTGGTGTGTGTTGTTGTTTGTTGGGATGATTGTTCCATCAATGTTAGGCTCAAGAAAACCGGCCAACCTCCTTTATGGTAACGTGCTTTAACGTCTTGGGAAACATGTAGCCAAGGCATACTACGCTATTAAGGTAGTATTTAACGCATGAGCCACTGTTTACAACCCCTATGGTTGTGCCGTGCATGGCATAGGGCGAGATAAGAGCTCATAGAATTGGAGAGATATGTATGCCACTCCATGAGTTATTAGGAATACACCCTTCATCCACACAAGTAACACACATATCAATTAACCGGTAAAAGATAGTTAGGGAGTAATGAAATCTAAGTAAACACAACTTTCTCCATATTGTTTTCACAACCACAATAGTTTAGATATTTAATTTATTTTAATTTGCATAAGTAGTAAACTTGGGTTAGTTGACTAGCAACTAATTCCGCCCTTCCTCTAAAAACCGAGATTTTACTTGCTTTCTAAAAAATATAAAAATACAACAAGAATCTTCCTTCCACCCTTAAACCTATTAGAGTAGTTTTTCTATCCTAACGAACACTATTCCCTGTGAGAGAACGATCAATCCCCCGTACTTACCACTATCCTATACTACATCGGTCAGGTACACTGCCTGGTGAGGTTGTAAGCCTCTTGAGATCCCTTGAGAGGTAAAACCTGTTGTAAGGTCACAAAACAACGCATCAAGTTTTTGGCGCCGCTGCCGGGGAATAGTTATTGTTTAGGTAGAATTTTTATTTCTTTAGGTCTACTCACTAGATTCCTTTCTAGTGAGATTTTTATTTTCTTTTTCTAGGATTTTCTTTAGTCTATCTTTTTCTTCATGTTTTTGTTCTTAATCTTTACCATCCGCCATCATGGAAGGTGGTAACATCCTTGATCCCAACAACCTAATTCAACCAAACCACCCACCACAACCAAACCAACCTCCTAGACCCCGCACCTTAGGAGAGTATTCCCGACCTAGCCACCTTGGCTATCGAAACACCATTGAGCTCACTCAAGGAGCCAATGTCACTCCCTTGCGATCCGACACCATCCGGTTGGTGCAAAGCGGATGCGCATTCCATGGACTTCGTTCCGAAGATCCAAACCAACATCTCAAGGATTTCCTCAAAATCGTAGATTCCATAGACCTTGATGTTGCAACTCGAGAGACGACCCGATTGCGTCTCTTCCAATTCTCTCTACGGGACCAAGCTAGTCAATGGCTTGAGCGACTTCCCGCAGGATCCATCACCTCTTGGGACGATCTCACAACTCGTTTCCTTGCTCAATTTTTCCCATCGGGGAGAACTACCAAGGTAAGGAATGATATCTTGGCGTTCCAACAACGCCAAGGCGAAACCCTCTACGAGGCATGGACTCGATTCAAGACTTACTCCAAAAAGTCCTTCATCATGGCTTAGACCCTTGGTTACAGATCCAACGATTCTATGATGGTGCAGATTACCACACTAAAAGAGCCATAGATTACGCGGCCAAGGGGAGATTGAGCAGACTTAGCGTTGAAAAGTGCTGGGAAGTCATTGAAGACTTGGCACAGTAGGAAGAAGAAGAATGGGTGGACTCAACAGTCTTGGAAAAAGGGGTCTTGAGTCACATAAGCACGACCCAAGATCAATTATTTGATAACATAAGAAACCAAGTCGAGATGCTTATGAGAGCTGAGGAATCTCTTACTGTGAGATATGAGGAGATGAACGCAGTTGGTAAAAATACATTTCCTCAACTCTCACGACAAGATGAGTTCGAAGGGATAATGCTAACTTTCATGAATAATCAAGAAGAGCATCTCCAACGGCTGGAAGCTCAATTAAAGGACACCGAGGATGTTTTCATGGAACTAGCCAAAAAGTTCATCTCCAAAATAAAGGAGAAAATTAAGGAAGAGGTATCACACAAGAAAATCGAAAGGATATTTGAATTTCCAGTTGCAGATAAACCATGTGGTGCGGTTAGTGACGAACTTCCTCTTCCCAAGACTCCACCCCTACACTCCTTCCACCTTTGTGAACCCCCCTGTTGAGAAAAGAGTTCTCAGGTTCACAGCATCTTCGTGGGAAACATTAAAATTACGCTTCCTGACTTTTAGAAAATCAAGAAACGTTCATTCGGTTTTAAGCCAGGAGGAAAAGGCGCCCAGTTTAAACATACCCTCGACCAAAGACATATCTGGAAAGTTCACCTCGCCTGATATATACTTGCCACAATGGAGAATGGAAATCGGATAAGTCCACAACCGACCCTAGGGAAGTTAAGATCACACCCAACGAGTGTAGCAAGACTTTTGACCCAGGAGGGGCTTGCTAACTAAGGGGCATGCCTTTCGTAGAAGTTATGATGCCACAAAACAACTTTCGAAAAGAGCAGGGGCTGAATTGTAAATTCTGAAAAGTTGCTTGGTCGAATAACACCTGACGGCGTCAGCTCGTAAAGCCTGACGGCGTCAGCTCGTCCACCCAGCTTTAATAACTTCCAAACCCATCACTTTCCTCACAAACCCCACAAATATTATCCACCCCACTCTTCACCAACGAATCTCCAAGCCCCAATTCGTGCCATTTCGTCATCATCTTCCACGTGGTAAGTATCTTTTCTTCACCTTTTCCATCCTAATTGTCTATTCGATCCATCAATTTTGGATATCCCCAAAAATTCGAAACCCTAGAATCGAATTGAGGTTGAAAACTTAATAATGCCTTATAGTTGATGTAATGTTAGCAAGGATTAAGGCACCAATTAGTTAAAACTTCGATTTAGATTAGTATTGCGTTAGGGATTGCGGATTCGGCCACCACCCTTTGGCCTATTGGCCATTTTGCTGTCATAAGGGGTGTTTGGGGCAAGGATCTACAAGTTTTGTGCTTGAACTTTCCCTCGTAAATTCGAATTCGAATTGTGCAGAGGTCTGACGGCGTCAGCCCGTAGGCGTGACGGCGTCAGGACCACCTGATGTCCCAATCGCGTTTCGAAACGTGTTCTTAACCTTCCTTGTTCCTCTTGCTTTGTTACAAGATATGTATAAGCGGTCTAGGAGTCACAGGGGTAGTTCATCTAGGGCTCACCAGGTTAGTTTAGCGGATATAGTCCGAAGTTGGGGTGTTTTTGAGGGGAATGATGCAACCGCAAAATACCAAGAGTTGCACAACCATGACATTGACCATGGTGTGATCATTGACTGGGACTTCTTGGCAAACAGTGGTTTGGAGCAGGATTTTATTGATAGCATAGGGACCGATGTTTT
>LBNU01039306.1:69257-88789 GCA_014162995.1 Artemisia annua
TCGTGTAGTTAAGATTTACTACATGATAAGAGGCATTAGGATTAACCCATTGTTTCACACCCGTATATTTGTTATAATTACATTGACTTCATTGGTCAAGTAATTCTCCCACACCCTTTGCGTTGTACCCATTTTTGGTACACGATACCCCTAGTACACCCTTCCGAGCCTATCCTTTCGTTTCGACCTTTGAGCATCTTACTCAAAGTAAGAATTTGTTACACCCCACTAAATGTACACTCAAATCGCCTTATCCTACCTTGTATGCACCCACCTTTGGTGCATTATTGTGAAAACATTTGTTAAACCCTTTGTTAATTATCCGGTCAATTACATGGTTGCTAAGTTAAGTCATATCCTTGTACATATTGTTTTGGGACGATTGGGACTCATGGGTAAAGTACTAGTGTAATGAAGTAATGGGGAAGAACAACATTATTACCCCCATACGTGCTAAATATTTAAAAAGTACTCCAAGTTTTTCGATTATCTTAATTCGAGTCATTAGAATAGTGATTGTAAAGTTATGTAAAGATTCAAGTGTAAGGGGAATGCAAATCCCCTATGATGTATTATTTTGGATGGTAGGGCAAGAGTGTATGAAAAAAAAATCGAAAAATCAAGAAAAATACAAAAAAATATGAAAAAGAAAGAAGAAAAACATACGGACTACCATCCCGTTTCCTTTTATGTTCCTTTTTAGTTTTTGTTATTTCATTTTTAGACTAAGATTGAGTCGAGTCTTGACTTAAGCAACGATGTAGAGTGCATGTATTTGATCATGATAATTAACTCGCCACCACTAAAATACCCTTTATTCCAACCAAACCGTGTTATCATATCCCTACACCTTACGTTACAACCCTTTATAAAGCCCTCTTTGATAGTTTATCTTAGGTGCTTACGCCTAGTGGAGGAGTAATTGATCCTTTCCCAAGCCTATGGTAATCTATTTGCTATGACAGGTAGTGAGTGTTATTTTCCGTTTCCATTTATGAGATATAAACTTTATGACATTTGAGAGATGTGAGAATCCAAACACTATTTGTGAGGTGCTAGTGTATGATTTCCGTGCTTGTTATGATTAGGGTCTAATAACTATTTGTTGTAATTACTTTTATATTCGTGTTAAATGACCCCTAACTCATATTTTGATTGGAATAAAAGCTCATTTGCTTGAGGACAAGCAAATCTCAAGTGTAAGGGTATTTGATGAGACGAAAAGTGTTACGCTTTTAGGGGGTCATTTAAGCCCTAATTCGTATAAATGTGATCAAATATTGCCCTAAATCGTTCCTTTTGTCATTTTAGGTACTTTTGAGAGGAATTCTGGAAAACATGCATATTCGGACGTTTTTGGAGCATAAAAGTGAAGAAAACGACAAAGTCTCAAAAGATGAAGATTTACAACCTGACGGCGTCAGAAGTCACAAGGTGACGCCGTCAGAAAGCCTTGACAAAAGAGTGGAATCCAATTTTCAAATGACGGGCCAGAGGAAATTTTGGAATTAACACCTGACGCCGTCAGGTGTTAGGAAAAGTAGGCCGTCAGGAGTAAAGTTAAAGAGTGACGGCCCAGAAGGATTTATAAGGTGACGGCGTCAGAAGTGGATCTAGGCCATCCGAGAAACCTAATGGCGGCGAGCTGACGGCGTCAGCCCTTATAACCTGACGCCGTCAGAGTGTAAAATCTATATATAGTTTTCTAATTTTCATTCATTAGTGTGGAACTTTGTGGAGAACTTTTAGGGCAAACCCTAAAGACGAATTTTCTGTACTTTTTAGGGTTTCCAACCCTTGGAACCCTCATGCTTAATTAAAGATAAGTCTTCACTTTAATTCAATCAATATGTCTATGTGTTGGTTGATTATCTCTTTTGCTTGTCTTTTAATTAACATGTGTAGCTAAATTCTCTAGTGTTTGCTTAGATCTAATGAAACCTAACTATTAATTATTGGTTAATTGGTGTGTGTTGTTGTTTGTTGGGATGATTGTTCCATCAATGTTAGGCTCAAGAAAACTGGCCAACCTCCTTTATGGTAACGTGCTTGAACGTCTTGGGAAACATGTAGCCAAGGCATACTAGGCTATTAAGGTAGTATTTAACGCATGAGCCACTATTTACAACCCCTATGGTTGTGCCGTGCATGGCATAGGGCGAGATAAGAGCTCATAGAATTGGAGAGATATGTATGCCACTCCATGAGTTATTAGGAATACACCCTTCATCCACACAAGTAACACACATATCAATTAACCGGTAAAAGATAGTTAGGGAGTAATGAAATTTAAGTAAACACAACTTTCTCCATATTGTTTTCACAACCACAATATTTTAGATATTTATTTTATTTTAATTTGCATAAGTAGTAAACTTGGGTTAGTTGACTAGCAACTAATTCCGCCCTTCCTCTAAAAACCAAGATTTTACTTGCTTTCTAAAAAATATAAAAATACAAAAAGAATCTTCCTTCCACCCTTAGACCTATTAGAGTAGTTTTTCTATCCTAACGAACACTATTCCCTGTGAGAGAACGATCAATCCCCCGTACTTACCACTATCCTATACTACATCGGTCAGGTACACTGCCTGGTGGGGTTGTAAGCCTCTTGAGATCCCTTGAGAGGTAAAACCTGTTGTAAGGTTACAAAACCACGCATCAACTAAACCTTAACATTAATCAATCTAAGGTTTACCAACTCAAATAGCCAATTTGAAAAGATGTTTTGTAAAGTGTTTATTAGAAAACTAAATACCAAGGGTAGAAGAGTTGAAAGGGTTATTTGGTAGGGGTAGAATGGGTATTCCTTACATGGCATAATAGAAGAGAATATGAGTATGCCATGGAATATTCCTCACTAGGGAAGAGTGAGTGATGTTGGGTTATGAAGTAACCATGGTTAAGTTTTAAGAGTGTGTAGAGAATAAACCATGGTTAGGTTAAAGGGTATATCCAAGGGAATATTCCATCCTTGGTGTGGTTAAGAGTTAACCAAGGTTAATTGTAGAGAACTAACCATAGTTGGGTTAGGAGAACCATGGTTGGGTTAAGAAGAGAATAAACAAGGTATCTTCCTTTTCATGGAGAGAAAGGTTTGGGATGTGAAAGGGTGTAAGGAATATAAGGTTGGATTGTGTGTGTGTAAGGGAATATGTAAGTGTGGATGTGATGGGGAGCCTTGTGTGTGTAGAAGGTGAAATGGTTGTGAGTAGTGTGTGTATTTTGAATGTAAAGGTATTAGGAGTATAGAAATATGGGTTGTATAAGGATGGGATGTGTATAGGTATGAGTTGTATATGTAAGGCATAGGTGAAGTATGTGTAAGTATGTGTGAAGAGAGGTATGTGAGTGAAGTGTGTGTATTTTGAAAATAAAGGTGTCTGTAGAAAAGAGTGTATGTGTAAGGATGTATGTATAAGAAAGTATATGGGAAGTTGGTAAAGTGAGGGAATATTGTGTGGGAGTTTGTGTAGAGACAAAGGTACACTTGGTAAGGAGGTGTAAGGGAATATTGTAAGAGTTTGTTGGAAAGGTATTTTTGGGAAGGATTGTGGGAGGAATGATAATTTGTCTTTTATGAAAATGAGATTAAGAGGTGATTAAGAAATAATCTACTTGTCATTAAGAAGATAAAGATTTAGACAATCAAGAGTATAAGTTGAAAAAATCATAGGTTACTTATAAGTTCAAGTAACTCATCGTCGAGAATCCATAGTTTCATAACTCGTGACTTCCCACGACTCGACGTACTCAACTAACACCTTGATAGAAACAAGTCAAGTGCTTTGCCTTGATGTAAAGCATAACCCATGTGGGTAAGGATGCGTTTACGCAATGAGACGTTGGACTTAGTTTGACCAATAAGGGAGTAAACCCGTTACGTGATTAGAGAAGACTTAAGAACGGGATATGAGCATATGGATACTTTCACGTGATGTTACATGAAATATATAAGCTCCCTAAGTTTAGAAAAGCCTTGGCTAGAGGCGAGAGTTAGAAAACATGAGTTGGTGTTTTCTTGTAAGTGGGTGCTTTAAAAGTTGGATCTCTCTTAATCCCAAAACTCGTTTCGAGTGTTCTCAATTAAGCACATAGCATATTCATACCTATATCGAAAGATCCACATTTGTCGGGTAAGGGGAAAGCCGACTTTCAAAATTTGTCCCGAACCATACAGTAGCCTGGCGCGTCACCCACGCGTTGACGCATGGATGACGCGTCAGGAGCAGATATGGATTCGGGGAATTTTGGCTACCGTTTGTTATTTTGTGTGTTTCGATGGTTTATTTGTCATTATTAAAACGTTAGGAGATCTTGATCATGTTGCCTCAACAATCTCCCCCTTTTTGATGATGATAAATAAAAACCGAAAGTAAATAAAATTACAAAACGTAGCGAAGAAAAAGCGCGCCTTTGGTGTAGCTTGCGTCTTGACCTTGCCTTGTAATTTGGTGAAGCCTTTGTTTCTTTAACCTTGAATAGGTCTTCACATTCTTGCTTTCTTTCTCCCCCTTTTGTCGAATCAAAAAGGCGGGACTACCAATCAAGTCAGGTTTCGAACTTGGGCCTGTGGGATAAATAAGCTAGATTGTATCATTAGCACTCGAGCGTGCTCCCCCTTGAACATAGCTCCCCCTAGATCGTTGCTCCCCCTTGTTTCAAGGCGGGGATCCATGGGTCAAGAGCCTCAACTTTGTGGTGACCTAGCTACATAAAAACACACAACAATATGCAACAACCAAGAAAACATCACATGTGAAAGTCCAAAATGGGTTAGGTTACCATTTGGAGGCTTGCAACATGGGTTAGTGCATAATAACACATATACATGTGTTTGTCCAATATGACTCCAATAACCATTTGTTGAGCATGGAATAAGTTATGCATCAAACATGAGCACACATAGTCACATAAGACATTAACAACTTTATTTCATGATAACACAAAGAGCAAACAACAAGTAGTACTACTAGTACAAAATAGAAACACACGATTACAACATATTATTCTAGCATAAGATTACGCTTTCTCATGATGATCAACCATATCACCCATGCCTCTCATCAAAGGTTGCCCAAGCAAACTTACTTCTTGCGCTTTTGAGCCGCAACCTTTGCAAGACCTTTCACAACATTTGCCATCATCATGAAGTTGTTCTTGTATGTAAGGTGTAATTCTCTCAACTCCTCTTGAAGATCCTTGACCTCATTCTCGATCTTGATGGACTTCACATAACACCTACACCTTCGTGCATGGTCATTGTTTGAAGCATCAAGCTTAGGAGGAAGAGGATACCCCGTTTTGTACCATATGGGATCACTCCACAAACACCTCATTACATAGTTTCTAAGAATTATGTTATCATCACATGTTGGGTTTTCCCATTCATCATTGGGTTCTTCATCTACCACAATGGATTTTCCCTTGTAATCACTTTTTGAAGAGTTTTTCATTTCTAATGAAGAAGTTTTTGTTAGTGATTAAAGTTGAAGGTGTGTATAGATGCTAGTTATTAAGTTGATTTATATAGAAGAGAAGAAAAGTTGTAGGTATGAATTTGTGAACTAGTTCTTCATGATCATGATGAAGTCCAAGTACTTAGATGCTTGAAGAGATGGTCAAGCAATCTAAATCATGTACTAGTATGTCATAATTCATGTGGTAGTGTAAGAGATGAAGGAATATCATAAGTTTTAAATACTTTAATTGTTTAGAAGATAGATAATCAGGATTCTCATGCTAGTACCAATTATTATTCATGCATGCACAAAAATTTATTAAGCCATGCAAGAATCTTCCAACTATGGTTTGATGAGAAATCATGCAAGAATTTAAAGAGCATCATTCATTTAGATTTGTCATGCAACACGTATTTATCACATAGGATGAACAAGTAGAGTTAGATATCGAATTTTCAACACAAGTGCAAGTTGTGATAAACATTATTTCTAATCTTGGAAATTTGACATAATCAATATTATCGAGATTAAGCAAGATAATTTGTGTCAAATTTTCTTGTTCAATGCACATGGTATAGACATGTAGAGTCTTGGACATTATCAATCATAGTTGGAATAATGAATTGATACATATCTTTTCTCTTGGAAGACATTTATTTATGCTTCTTTCCATGCCTTTACATAAGACCTAAGCACATAAGCACATAAGCTCTAAGAACACCTAAAGGACTTGTAAACAACTCCTAGACATTTTATTCTAGCTTAAAGATTGTTCTCCTAAGATGCATGTCAACCATGTACACCTAAACCTATCCCAAAACAATTTGGATTTTTGAAAAATGTCATGCCAAAATTTAAGTTTGTTTATTTTGTGACCTAAGAGTCCTTTTATTCAAGTCACCAATGACTTGTTCAATAGGATAGCCCCTCNATTATCGAGATTAAGCAAGATAATTTGTGTCAAATTTTCTTGTTCAATGCACATGGTATAGACATGTAGAGTCTTGGACATTATCAATCATAGTTGGAATAATGAATTGATACATATCTTTTCTCTTGGAAGACATTTATTTATGCTTCTTTCCATGCCTTTACATAAGACCTAAGCACATAAGCACATAAGCTCTAAGAACACCTAAAGGACTTGTAAACAACTCCTAGACATTTTATTCTAGCTTAAAGATTGTTCTCCTAAGATGCATGTCAACCATGTACACCTAAACCTATCCCAAAACAATTTGGATTTTTGAAAAATGTCATGCCAAAATTTAAGTTTGTTTATTTTGTGACCTAAGAGTCCTTTTATTCAAGTCACCAATGACTTGTTCAATAGGATAGCCCCTCGCTTCTCTCACTTCCTTAGGATTGCCTTCATCCGAAACATTAACTTGTAATGATGGCGACCTTTCTTGATCTTGAACTATAGGTTCATCGACTACATCATCTTCTACCGAAGAAGATGATTTAAGCTCGGGCATGCTCTCATCAAAGGTAACATTGAGAGATTCCTCAATCCTCATTGTTTCCTTGTTAAGCACTATGTATGCTTTACTAGTTTGAGAGTATCCTAGGAACACACCTTCATACGACTTTCGGGCCAAATTTGGTGAGATACTCTTTGGTGTTAAACACTTTGCACCAAAATACTCTAAAGTATTCTAATGAAGGTTTTCTATTCCTAAGAATTTCATATGGAGTTTTATATATAACCTTTCTTATATAGACTCTATTAAAAATGTAACATGCGGTATCTAAGGCATGACACCAAAACTTTTGTGGAATGGATTGCTCGTCAAGCATTGCACAACTCATCTTTCTTAACTTACGATGTGTTCTTTCAACTATCTCATGCGATTGAGAAGTGAACGGGCCCGATAAGTTATAAGATATTCTATTTTGTTCACAAAAGTTTCCAAATTGCAATTTATCAAATTCACTACTATGATTAGTTTTAATCGAGACAATTGAACAATCAAGTAGGTTTTCGAGTTTCTTTCTTAAAATATCAAATTTATTTAGGACTCCATCCTTATTTTCTAAAAATAGCACCCAAGTGTAATTTGAAAAATCATCTATAATCATCAAAGTGTAGAAGTTTCCTCCGTAACTTTGGATTGGAGTTGGACCATACAAATCTAAGTGCAACAACTCTAAAACCCTATTTGTTTCCAATTCATTTCTATTTCTAATGCTTGCTCGTCCTTGACTCCCTAAACATGTATCACAAAAGTGTTTCTCAAAGCTCAACTTCGGTAAATTCCTTACTAGCTCGTTGGAAGCTAGGTTTTGGACTTACCTCATATTGGCGTGACCTAACCTCCTATGCCAAAGCGTTGAGTTATCCACCATGGATGTAAGACATATATGTTGTTTGGAGTTATCACCCAACTTGCATGTATACAAGTTATTTCTCCTATGACCTCTAGCAAACACTTTACCATTTTTACTAATCGTACAATCTATTTTAGTAAATTTTACCTCACAATCATCATCACTTAATTGACTCACACTAATCAAGTTAAAGTTTAAACCACTAACATGCTCAACATTGGTTATTTCTATGGAGTCAGGAAGGACATTACCTTTGCCAACAATTTTGCCATTAAATTTGCTTCCAAAAATGACTTGATTGCCGTTATACTCCTTGTATGACGTGAACAATCTTCTATTCCCAGTCATGTGTTTCGTGCAACCACTATCCACTATCCACTCGTACAGTTGTAGATCACTTTTGAGACAAACCTACAGCAAATATGCAATTCAAACCTTTGGTACCCATTGCTTCTTGGGTCCACTTTGGTTAGCATATAAGGTGCCCTAGTTGAACATTCTTGGGTCTTGAAGTAAAATACATAGTTTCTCAATATCAAATCTAGAGAAAGTAGACCAAGGATTGTTTTGAATATTATTTTGATTTTGAAAACTTGGTCTATAATTATGATCCATTTGTGGTCTAAAGAAGCTTTGGTTTGAATAGGAGTTATCTCTCCTTTGATGGTTGTTATATTGGTATTGAGCCGACCTTTGATTATAATTATAAAAATGTTTTCTTTGATTAATTTGATACGAAGGTCTTTGGTTATATAAAGTAGTGGGTCTCACATTGTGTGTAGGCAAGAGTGGTCTATTACTCGAGGTTGTGTATATCCAAGACCATTGCGGGAACCCGAGTTATAAGATTGTTTTGGGTTTTCTTTTCTTGCAATAGGGGCTTGGTTACCTCAAGTATTTGCAAAAGGACCTTGAGGAGTAATTGGTTTAACAAAAGTTTTTGATGATTCATCAATTTTCCTCAGAGGCCTGGCGCGTTGCTGGCACGTTGACGCGTCAGGCAGCGCGTTAGTCTCGGAAATTTTTGGAGTTTCATTTTCCTTGGCCTTTACAAAAGCTATTGGTTTTGTTTGACTTATGGAAGTGGTTTGTGTTGGAGTATGCTCATGTCATAATAAACAATTATATGGCTAGACATATGTGATCCTATGGGGTCACACACTTATACACAGAGACACCATTTTATAGATTGTATTTATCGTATTTACAACATATAAATGACTATGTAACTCGGGATCTATAACGGGCCATTAAATACTAAGTTAGACTTAGCGTTTTTGGACTGGACCAACAATGGGCAAGCCCATTGTGGGCCCTACATATGGCCGGCCCTTATAGGGGGTGTAGAGTGAGAATGAAAGCCTTTGAAGGGGGCTATGTGTAACTTAGATCATGGGAAGATAAATATTGATTTAGTCTTCCATAATCCTTGAACAGATGAATCACTTTCCAAGTTTATCTCCCTCTCTCTCTCTCTCTCTCTCAAAATCTACGGCAAACAAACACACCCTTTCTAGGGTTTGTGTTTTTTTGATCTCAATCTAACCTTATTCTATTGTAGTTCAAGGCTAGATCACGTGTTACGGGGTTTTAGACTAGCATCGAGTGGTGATCGGTGATGTGTAGTGTATTTCATTCATTGATCTCTTGGGTTTCTTATTCCAAACGTGGGTTTGGTAATTGTTGGTGACTCTCGAATCACGCTACAAAGGTATAAACATGTTGTGATTATTATTGATTGATCATATAGCTATATGAGATCCTTGTATGGTGATGTTATCCGCTGCGTTTGTATGTTTATTTTATGTTTATTATTTTCAACATTACCTATAGTGGTATCACGAGCCATCATATGATGTCATATGATCATCTTGTATGCGTAAAAATGGCTAAAAACGTGTTTTTTAGATGGAATCAAAGGGTGTTTTTAAATCAGCCCCCCGGGCTAATTTTTTTTATATGAGACCACCCTTTAGGGGTCTTCTGATCTGCACTTTTTGGTCTCATGGCCATTTGTTATGCATATGTTGATTGGTATACTTGTCCGGTACGTGTAAAATGACCCAAAACGCGTGTTTTTGATCGATTTATGAAACGATTTCAAATCATCTCCTAAGGCTTCATTTTCTGTGGCAAAATGATGTTAAGAATGTCCTAATATCAGTGGGTTATGAACCTAAGGCCAATTCACACGTGTACCAATCGGGGTTTTAATTACTGTTAATTAATTTCTTCGTTTCGTTGGCTAAATCTTTAATTCTTGTTAATTATTTTGGCATCCATGGCAAATACATGCATGTTTGTCCATGGAGTTAGCCAACACCTTGTTTTGTACATAATTTTGTGGTATAATTGTGTGTATATGCAAAGCCGATGAAAACCTAGACCACTTGTGACATGGATTGTTGTGAATGTTGCTTTAATTTCTTGTTTTAGGGTTTTTGCCATTGTTTTGGCACTTATGTAATGATCTTCCTTTTGGTTGTGGCCATTGTTTGGAACTTTTATAGTAGTTAGAAAGTAGATTAGTTGCATTTTACTTTCAATTTCATGTAATCGTTCCTTGGTGGCGAAAGGCGAAAGAGTTAAAGACATTTTTGCTGAAAATAGCTGCTGGAACAAGCTGCAGTATTTTTGCTTTTCCCGGTGATTGGTAAGGAGTTAGAGGACTCAAATTTTTTGTGCAGGTACACAAGACATGGGCCTACAATTTTTTAGTTCGGTGCTGAGCACGTAGAGTATTCCTTCTAGGCCGAATGGGCCTCACAATACAGAAATTCTGGGCTGGCAGATTCATGACTTCATGTGCATAATGGGGTTTTTACTTGCTCTTGATTGTCTTGGAGCAAGTGGGAGCCCTCCGTGTGGTTGTGTGGTTTGTCCCTAGTTGACTCTTGGTTCTCGTGATGGCTCACGAGACCGAGCATAGGTTTATTCATCGGTTGAGGCTTTGCATATTGTGGTTGTGTGGTTGTGATTTTGCTTTTTATATATCTAGTGAACATATGTAAATTGCAAATAGTTTTCTGAAAACTTAAAACGAAACACAAACCATCTTCAAAACTAAGTCTTTGGATTTAGTTTAACTATGTTTTTGAAACTTGAAATCATTGTTTTTTAAAATAACACTTAAACTTGTTATGTATGTTATTCCATTTATGTATTGTCCAAACTTATTATCCACCTAGGATGTATATTAGTCATGAAAATGGACAACTTGACACACATAAATTAAAACAATGATTAGACTTAAGTTAAGAAAAGTTTTTAACTTGTGCTACGAAGGATGAATGCATGCTCCTTTCGTACACCTTTTGATTCACATCAAAACTTTTACCCGTCAAAATTTAAGTCATGCCGTCCAATTTTGAGAACACTTGCAATTACTTTTTGCCTATGCGTGGGACCTAGGTTGAATTGTAACCCAAGGTGACTATTCTCTATGCGTCGGACCTAGATATATTCTCGCACGTTCTCAAATTGGATGACTTAATCGAGTTAAGCGGTGAGACCTTGACCCGAGGCAAGGATGGGACTAAACATGCCTACATGACACTAGTTGTTTGACACTAGATGCCATGAGTCCCATAAGGATCTAAGAGTTGTACATGTAATACAATTGGCGATCGTCGCCTACCAATTGAATCTACTATTGCTAGCAGATCAACTGATGTGATAGTAGAAGCACAATGTGGATCTTAGCCTTTTTCGTAAATTAATTGTTTTAAATTGTAAACATGGGGTAGTTAATTTATAAAAGGATAATTATCGAAAATACTAAATATGAATATTGTGAATTCAATTAATGAATTAATGGAACTCAAACCGTAAACAAGAGTTTGTTCTTTTCTTGTTAAAAGGATCAAACTAAGTCTTCCTTCCCTTGTAAAAAGAGACTTGGTCCTATCCTTTTTCTTTATGAGGAAAAGCTATAATAGGAATATTTGAATTATCCTAATTCTAATCAAACTCAAAGCATACATACTCTAGAAATCGTGATGTCTTGTAAAAGACAAAACGGTTAAGTATGTTTGCACATCTTATTCTTTCAAGTTCGTTTATAACCCTAGTTCTGGTTTTGAAACCTTGAAGAAATATAAGATATTTGGATAACTAGAGAACACGTTTTCTATAGCTACCAAACTAAAATGAGTTTAAATAATTAGAAAATGGAAATATCAATACACCGCAAAGTGGTAAAGGCAATTACTAGCTTGATTACCTAGCAATGTGTCTTAACCAAATAAACATGGAGGAAATGCATACCTATTTTTCAAGTTAAAAATGATGGCTAGCCCATCATCTATATGTTAGAACTTGATGCACTTCCTTGAATACCTAAGTACATGTTTACTAGTCAACGTGATTCACTTTAGAAATAATGTGTAGATATTCAAAGAAAGAAGGAAAGTATCCAATCGTCACTCACTCTCCACTGGTGATGTAACACTTATAATGTTGTCTAATCCAGTGGGAGCTACGTGATCGTATTACTGGTGACGAAACACATGTAATGTTCTCTAATCCAGTGGGAGCTGTAAGCTCTATTAACTTACAAGTTGCCCATCTTATTTCTAGATTGTCTTGAAATAATACATTACTTTCCGCATGTTAAGCATCATAGTTTTTATGAGAACCATTGCATAAATTTTATAAGATAACTTGTCTCGTTCCTGATGTTGCTTCCTGAAATGTTATCAATAAAATTGTTATGCATGATTCATTATAAAAGCAATATAGGTTCTACACATCTATACTTTGATTTTGACTAAAATCATATGTTATCTGTGACACTGTCATATTTACTTGCATAATGTTGTGCCATGCACAAGTGGGAGAAATCTTAATTGTGTGCAAGGTACAACATATAACAATATGACTAACGGTTTTTCTTGACTGCAAGGTAAGAAAACTAAGGTTCTACTAGGACTTATACACATAAAATGTATGTTGCCCTAATTAGAACAAATGTCAAGATAACATGAAAAGCTACTTCAACATATTCGCTGAATTGTTTAGTAAATATGATTATGTCTTCTTGTAAATTCATAATCATGAAGTATGAAATTAACTTGAAATTACTATTGAGGCCATTTAGACGGTACTCATAATTACTTTAGTTGAATATGTTTAGGTCTCTTGTAAAGACACAAACATCAATTCCGTTAATTGTTGAAAGACTTATAACGTAAAGTAAAGACGTTAACTTGTTATGTCTTCTTGTTAAGACATGTACACTTACGACGTATAATAAAATATTTAATGTTTATGTTTTCTAGTCAAAACATGCACATGAAGTCATTGACTTGGTCAAAGACTTATAATATAAAGTATGCATTAGGCTAAAATATTATTGATGCCATCTGGTTTGACTTGGTTGGCAGATATGTAAGCCAAAGAGTATAAGTTCATCTAATGGGTTGTGGGATAGTCTCACACATTAATTCTCATGGAATACCACAACTTTATGGTATGTCCATCATGCAAAATCAAACTCTATAGATATTGTTTGATCTTTGATGACTTAAACTCTTTTACCTCCAAAGCTATCAAGGTTAGAAAATTGGATGTGCCATATGTACACTCAATATGGTTCCAACCCAGAAGGAATTTAAGACTCCATTGTATTATGGAATGGGATGAATTCCATTATGTCTTGATTGAAGTTCTGAATTTGTTAAATACCTAAGAGTAAGTAATTAACAAACTAGAGTCAAGAATTAACGATGTATTAAAGATGTCCCACTTGAAAACAATTTATTGTTACTCAAGATGCTGAGTATCTAGATATCAGTCACTACTTACAAAAAGCAAGTGGGAGCACCTTTAGATCTTGAAGTTATTCAAGAGCTAAATACATAACCTTCTGAGTACAATTGCTAATATCATAAATTAAGGTTAAACATGCATATGTTAAACTTTAGGTTGATATCTCTCATTCATAAATCCGAAAGGATACCTCTAGCACCTGAATGATATAGTTTTTATATCAATGCTAAGGGACATAAGTTGGAGGATCATAGCGACCCTGCTAACTATTGAGATGCATTATCAGATCTTGAATCTGATGAATGGCTCAAAAACTATGAATGTTAAGATGCAGTCCTTGAAAGAAAATCACTCATGGAGCTTGATTGATCTTTTACCAAATCAGTTAGACTGTGAGGTTAAAAATGAGTTTCTTGAACTAGAAGACTCATAAGGACAAACTTGTACACATTGTGGAAAACTAGAAGGGGGGGGGATTGAATAGTTTTACGTCTTTTTAATTTATAAAAACCTTGTTTATCAAAACACCAATTCAAACTTTATGTTTCACCAATAGACTTGCTCAATTATAAGTAACGATATCAACAAGTATATGATATGACAAAAGTGAAAGTAAGTAGACAAGTAAAAGGATAGAGTTGGAAAAATGGCACCGTGAGACAAAGGATTTATAGTGGTTCGGCTACGAATCTCCTCTTCGTCCTACTCCACTCCCCGAGCACCTAACTCGGGAGTTTTCTTCACTATGTCAACAAGCTCCCTTATGGCGGAGAAAACCTTACACAACTTTTGCTTACACCGGCTTAACGACACAAAGCTAAATGTTGGGTCCTAATAGTATCTAGAACCAATCTCACAACACACCACGACTTCTTCACAACTTGAGCACACCACAACTTCGTTACTACTTCTTCACAACACAACTTCTTCACTACTTCACTACTTCACTACTTAATCATCACCACTACCCTACTTCGATTCACAACTAACACTCCTATAACTACTTATAATGTTCACAACACAACTACACAAGAGCTATACACAATATACACAATCAATATACAATACTTCTTAAACTTGAGGTTGAAGGAGTATTCTTCTCTTGCACTTTGGATGATGGTGGATGATGAGGGATTGAATCACTTGAAACAAGGATTAGTAATCTAATGATCAAAGGGTTTTGGAAGATGTTTAGAGAGATTTAGATCTGAAATTTTTCGTGCAAGAGGTGAGGAAAAATACCAGATTTAAGGTGGTATTTATAGGGAAAAAGTTCTGACATTTTCTGACACAGGAGCGTGGCCGGTCCCCTTAATTGTGGCCGGCCCCCTTAAAATTAAGAGGGCCGCCCAGCTGTAATGGCCAGATTTTTTTGTCTTTAGTGGGGAAAGTTTATTTGGTGAAAAACTAACTGATTTTAGTTAAAAATTTGAATTCATATATTTAGTATGATTAAAATATTTTTCTTTATTACCAAAATTGTTTTTCAAAAATATATAATATGTTTATATAATTAAATAAACTTTGTATTAATTAATTAAATACCCCTTTGATCATGAGATGTATTAAGTACTTGTTTATTCATACCTGAAGTGATTAAGTTGGATATAATGATATAAACTAGCTTAATACTTGTTTACGTAGTAATCTTACGTTTAATGATTTTACATTTTGTGATCGTCAAAACGTAGAGATATCGAAAACTATAAGTAACGTTTTTACGCATTATTTATGTCACCACACACATTTAATGCATGCGTAGTAGAAGGAGTTTATTCATACTCAAGAAATTGACTATGATTAAATCTTCATACCTACAAACATTAAATGTATAAAGATGATTAATTGTCATACCTGTTTTTCATGTAAATGAAATGACAATAGGATTTCAAAACACTTTTTGATTACTTTTGCGAGGATGATGAGTAATCAAAAGGGTTTATGAATCTATATAATCTTTATTATGTATACATGACATAAGAATCCAGGTGTGGATTAGATCATGCATCTAGGAGCAGAGATTTTAAATTAATTATAAAATCATTAATTTGATTTTGATTAAATAAGATCACTCTTGATTACTCTAAGAGCAAGTAGGAGCAATGTATTTATTTTCTTAAATCTCATATGTTGTTAACATAGAAGAAACAATATTCCATCTAAGCTAGATTTTAATCCTTAGATTGGAATGAAACTTCTCTTAAGAGATTTAGAAAATAAAACATACAATCTTGTTAAAATATGTTTATTAGAATAAACACAAACGGTTATTGAGCCCAACACAATATAACAGGTTATTGAGAGGAGTCTCAATGATCAATCTCACCTGATGAGATTGAACACATAAATGGTAACCTTATATTCGACTAAAGGATTCATTATGTAAGTCGTATTATGCATTGGACTATTTATATCATTTGCATGAATGCAAGATGAAGTGCTAACAACAAATATCCAAGTGAACGTTATTAGATAATTGTTAAATGAACATTATAATGGACCCACATAGGACCAAAGATATGTTCAAACATTTACGGATATTTGAGGAGCTTTGTTCTGTTTGCATACACCGATGCTTATTTAACTGAGATGATTCTCAAATCTAGTCGTGGTCGAAGTCATCATGAACGATGAAATTGCTGACTAGATGTGCTCGACTGAGAGCATTAATGCATTGTACATTAAAAGAAAAGAATACTTTACAGTTTGAGAAACTGTTCAGATGACTGTCTAAATAGGAGTTTTGCTAGCTTCAAACACCCTATGGAATGTATTGTTGCAATACAAGTATTGTACTTGAATGCACACATACAAAGGACAATCATCATTCAAAACAAGTATTCTCAAAGTCTACTCAGATGACCACTTGTTGTCTTGTACAACGAAATTTGATTATGGTGGAGACATCAGATTCTGATCTATATGTGGTCTTGTGCATATCTGTTTTTAGTATTTGGATAATGGAACTGTAAGAAGTCGTATTATATAATGAATTGATATACCGGGTATAATCGTCTTCATTTATACTACCGTGTTCTATATTTGCATGTTTAATCCATGAATAATTTATTTATTCTAAAATTGTCCATTGCCAGTTGACGATACGGAAGTATCATCAAATTAAGGCAAATGTGAGCGTGTTGGTGATATTTATCTAGGATAAATATTAATTGATGTTTTCCTCCAAACTCACATGTTGTTCATTGTGATGAACAATGGATTGACCCAACCTGCGAGGATTCACTGCATGGATCGGCGTCAATAGTGAATATCGCAAAATGGTTATGTCTCTTATCCTTAGACTTGAGATGCAAGTAGGTCTTGCATGCATGGAATTTCATTCCTTGAAATGGTTAAACGCTGTCCTGAATAAGGTACTTATAAAAGCCATCTTCATGAGTGATATGAAATGCATGAATGATACGTGCAGTCAAAATAGGATTTGTTCCTCCACATGTCATGTTGTTAGATACTATTGGGCCCCTCGATGAATTGAACAGATGTTTGTATGGCCGTACCCAAATGAGATTAAGATGAATCTTAATTCACTTGGTAATCATGTTCAATATCTAGATCAAGAAACATAATAGTTGAACCATTAGAATGACATTTGATCCATGTCTAATGTTCAACATGGTATCTGAAACAAAAGGATGGATGACATATAAACCATTTAAATGAGACGTTTAAGAAACTATCCTCACATATTTCTAGGGGCATTGGCGTGTTGCTAGACGCTAACCTTTGCTTGTATAATTACTTGATTATTATGACGTTGCAAGTGGGAGCTGTTGGAGTATGCTCGTGTCATAATAAACAATTATATGGCTAGACACATGTGAGCCTATGGGGTCACACACTTATACACAGAGACACCATTTTATAGATTGTATTTATCGTATTTACAATATATAAATGACTACGTAACTCGGGATCTATAACGGGCCATTAAATACTAAGTTAGACTTAGCGTTTTTGGACTGGACCAACAATATATGGCCGGCCCCTGTAGGGGGTGTAGAGTGAGAATGAAAGCCTTTGAAGGTTGCTATGTGTAACTTAGATCATGGGAAGATAAATATTGATTTAGTCTTCCATAATCCTTGAACAGATGAACCCCTTTCCAAGTTTATCTCCCCCCTCTCTCTCTCAAAATATACGGCAAACAAACACACCCTTTCTAGGGTGTGTGTTTTTTTTATCTCAATCTAACCTTATTCTATTGTAGTTCATGGCTAGATCATGTGTTACAGGGTTTTAGACTAGCATCGGGTGGTGATCGGTGACGTGTAGTGTGTTTCATTCATAGAAGAGATCAACATCATTAATCTCTTGGGTTTCTTATTCCAAACGTGGGTTTGGTAATTGTTGGTGACTCCCGAATCACGCTACAAAGGTATAAACATGTTGTGTTTATTATTGATTGATCATATGGATATATGAGATCCTTGTATGGTGATGTTATCCGCTGCGTTTGTATGTTTATTTTATGTTTATTATTTTCAACATCACCTATAATTTGACCATGTTTTGAAAATCCAAGACCTTCCTTATCTTGGGACCTCTTTTGAAGACTTATGATTTTTTTTAAATCATTCATACTTTTCTTAAATTTTGAAAAGCCTAGAGATTCTTGTTGAAGTTCAGATACTTTATCATTCAAAGAGTCAACCTCGAGTGTGAGCAACTCACATCTTCTACATGGTTCAATCACCTCTTTGCAATGATTTAGTTTCTTGACTTCTCTTTCAAGCTCATGAACTCTTTGATTAGTCTTAATGCTTTCTTGTTCAAGAACGCGTTTTTCTTTAATGTCATTTTCAAAAGTTTTTCTAAAATTATCATTTAACCTAGCTAACTCCTTATTCTCTTTTTTCAAGTTTATAATATCTATGTTATTAGAGGAGGAAGAGTTTAGAGGTACGTCATGTTTTTCTTGAGCCATGAGACAAGTAACTTCCTTTGTTGGTTGGTCATCATCTTCACTATCACTCCATGCTCCTCCTACGAAAGCCTTATTCACCTTTGGCTTAGGACATTCATTGATGAAGTGACCTTTTTGACCACAATTATAGCATCTTTGGGTGTATCTTGAGCTCTCACCAACCTTGTTGTCAACACCACGGCTTCCATCAAAGTTGTTCCTTCCACCGAAGTTATTTCTTCCACCGTTTCCTCGGTTGCTAAACCTATTATTTCTTCCAAACTTACCACCTCTTCTAAAGAACTTTCGAAAGTTTTTAGCCATAAGGTTGTATTCTTCGTCACCAACATCTTCTTCTTTACTACAATCTTGACTATCACTATCATCACTAGCTTGGCTACTAGTGACTTTAGCTATAAGAGCCAAAGACTTAACCTTCTCCTTCTTGTCTTTGGTACTTGCCTTGTCGTTCTCAAGAATCATCTCATAGACCTTGAGGTTGCCAATGAGGTCATCAAGAGGAAGTTCCGCCAAGTTCTTGGCTTCTTTAATGGCCGTCACCTTTGGCCTCCACATTTCCGGTAGAGCTCAAAGAAACTTTCTCACATGGTTCTTATTGTAAAAGCTAGGATCTAGAGCCATGAGGCTTGTGATGATAGCATTGAACCGTGTGTAACCATTATCAACGGTTTCTTCATCGGTGATCGAAAAGTTCTCATATTGTTGAATGAGCAAGTCGATCTTGTAATCATTGACTTGTGAGTTCCCTTGATGGGTGATGATGAGAGAATGCCAAATTTCCTTGGCGGTTTTGCACACATGAACTCTCTCGAACTCCCTTCGAGGTAGAGCATTGTAGAGTGCTCAAACACTCATCATTTTTGGTCAATTCTGAAACGCAAAACACCTGAAAACACGCAAAATCACATCAAAATGATGAAAATATCCAAGGATCGTGTTTTATGTGTCTCAAATGCAAAATGTTTAAAAACAAATGAAAAATAAGCAAAGTTTGCAGAATTGGCAGTTTTAGTCCCCCAACTTTC